>MU701980.1:30629-57916 GCA_026770625.1 Nicotiana glauca | reverse complement strand
TGCCTACGTATCTCACACGTGGTGAGAATCAAACCAGTGTAGTTCGGGCAAACTATTTTAAAACAGACCATTTTTCATTTCTATTTTTGGCAAAAATCAAGTAACAAAACTATTTTAAAGCAAAAAATTTTCATTTTCATTTTTATTGGCAAAACAAACTATATATTTTTAAAATTTTTGAAAACAAGATAAAATAACGATTTTTTATTTATTTTCAACAACCCAAAATAAAAAACTCTTTTATATTTTTCCTTTGCTTTAGTAAAACGAATTATTAAAGACCAAAACCTTTTCATTTTTCAACCCTTTTTTTTTACAAAATTTCGGCAGAGTTTCGACAGTATTTGGGTATCGATTTTTCTAAAACTAAACAATTACTACTATTTTTCTCTTTTTCACAAATTTTTTTTTTTAAACTGGTCAGCATGCAGGCCCGAGACAAATAAATGCAACACGTAAAATGTATCATGGTGGTCTTTTTCATATTTGGTTACCTGTCCTAGACGGATCTAACCCCTGTGTTGAGTCCCCTAAGTCATACGTGATGCAAATAAACGTCCCTATTCTAAGTTCAAAACCTGGTTATATGTTCTAGACTGTGTACCCGAGCGGACAACTCGAGTCGAGGAGGGGGNATCATGAACATGTAAGGAAATCAGATATAAACAAATACAACAATTATTCCGAGCTCGAATTCTTAAACCCTAAACCGAAGTTCTAGGTTTTTTTTCCCCAGCAGAGTCGCCAGAGCTGTCACACCTCTTTTTTCCGAGCTTTACTACACCCCGTGAAGGGTATAATAAAGAAAGGAGTTTTTCCAATTTAAGGACAATCGAAACGGGATTCGTTTTTATTTAAGATTCAGAGTCGCCACTTGGGAGATTTATGGTATCCCAAGTCACCTGTTTGAATCCCGAATCGAGGAAAGGTTTGAGTTTAACAGTCGCAAACCAGAAAATCCAAGTAAGGAATTCTGTTAACTTGGAAGAAGGTGTTAGGCATTCCCTAGTTCCGTGGTTCTAGCACGGTCGCTCAACTGTTATATTTGGCTAAAATATCTGATTTTAATACATGTTGTCCTATTTGTACAATTTTAGAATTAACGACCGCTTTTATCAATTATTACTTTTTTGAAGAAAGTGAACATCGTTTAAGACTATGTTTTCGGATCACGTCACATGAAATGCACCCGGATCCTCGACACCTTCTTATCCGATGTTTTCGGATTTGGATTTGGGTTGCATGAAATGCACACTCGTATTTAGGAATGTAAGATTATTTAAAGTAACGCCTAAAGTGTCTAACGTGTTGTTATCTTTTGGGAAAGTCGTGAAATTCGCTAAACGGCCTATCCCGAATACTAAGTATTTTTAGTAAGTAATTAATGAGGGCCCCACAATTATTTTTTGATTTGGCGAGGCTCGTCTCACTTTATTATTATTAAAGAATGACTTAAAGTGACTAAATTTTCTATTTTTATATATTGTCTCTAAAAATCCTAATCGATTAATAGTAGAGCTTAAATTTCAAGTTCAAGTCTGGGCCCAAATAAAAGGAATGCACTTTTTAGCTTGAACCCGCTACTTAACTTAAAACCTACAGCCGACCATGTAAACACTAACAAACTCATTGTTATTTCAATCTTGGGTCCAAACAGCCCAAGCCATTTTATACAAACACATTGGACCATATTCTTAGAAGACTTAATGTTGGGTCTGAGACCAGCCCAAATCAAACGACGGATCAATCAACGTGGAGAAAATCACTTGATCGAATCTTTGGGCTGGTAGACTTACTCGAATATTTGTCCACTAAATTAACAAGCCAAAAACTCTTGGAATGGATTCCACACTTGCAACGAGCAGGATTAGTACATTTACCTACATTAATTGGCTTTTGACCATTTGATATTTATTTCATGCTCACATCACTTTAACTTTTTATTTTTGAACGTGTTCCTAAATATCATTAATATTGAAAACTAAAACAGACACGTGAATTTGACAGCATTACAAATTAGTTATTTTTAATTTCAGTCAAGCTATCACTGTCGGAATGAATTAAAGTACTGAAATTAACTAAAAAAATGAAAATGCATTACAAGGATATGAAACAATTCATGAGTCTAACTATCAGTCATTTTTTATTCAAAGTCAAAACTAATCCAATCAAACTAAAATATATGCTAGTTAACCAATTCAAATCTATAATTCAGGAGCCTAATAGCAATTTATACAATATGGAACCGCTAACAATTTTATGAGAAATCTATTATTCTATTAAACTCAGGTAACCACAACTTATCAAATAACAGTCCAAGTCCTTTTACAGTCCATGAAACCCCAATTATAGGCCAGAATCAAGTTATACTAAGACTCAAATAAAAAAAAAAAATTCAAATAACTTAACTTCAGCATTTCAATTAGTCAAACCATACAAATTCTAATTGAACACGGCTACTGGACACTTTAAACTAAACAGAGATGACAGGAACTCGAGCAGCTATTCAAATAGAAACTTCGTCATTTATTCTTCAGATCAGATTCACATAATCATTTCCAGTTCAAAGAAAAGTAGAAGAGGTACCTGTTATTTAGAACAAATGAAGAATAATCAAAGGTCAGCGGCAATGTCAATGCTACAACAGATAAACAGTTACTTTTCCAACAGCACAAGGATTTTTTAAAAGCAGATTTCTTCAATCAACAATTAGAATTACAACAACAGGAACAACAACATTTGGATTGATCAAAATGACTCAATGTGAGTTTAAACTCATTCGAAATTAAGGCCAACAGACCTAGGGATTTCAGTTACTCAAAACCGAATCAAAATTGTGAAAGTTAATAGCTGAAAATTGCAATTGATCTAAAATTCTCAAAGGAACAATAATTTTTGGTTTTTTCACTAATTTTTGTAATGTTTTTGGATTTTTTGAAAGAAATTCAGCTTTAGAAGATAGAATTATGATCTGAAATTTGACAGGTATTTTTGGGGATTTTTTTGGGGTTCCAAACTTGTGAAACAAGGCATAATTACTGCCTATTTATAGACACAATTGGGAGGGAATTTCAAATTTTCATTTTACTTTTAGTCCCTATGTTATTTCTATTTTTCACCTCTTATTTCTGACTTGTATTACAAGTCACTACACCTATTTTATTAAAACTTACACTAAAGCCCATTCTAGAAGGTTCTAGTTGCATCTACCATGTTCCTATCCCTTTAAAATACCTATTCTACCCTCACTTGCATTCTAAAATTATAAAATTTGATTAAACTACCCTTTTCCCTTCCCAAAACTACCCTTTTAGATCTTTAAAATTACTAGACTGAATTAACCCCCTTCTCCCTGATCTATCAACCCTAAACTTCTAAACTATCCATGGGTAATTTATTATTTTTCTAAAAGTCGAACATCTAAAACCAAACCAACCCTAAGAGTTAAACTATCAAGGATATTATTTCAAGTAAAATAACACTGAAAATTTGGAAGAAGCTAACCACACCAATCTTTCAAACAAAAATTCGAGCACAATCAAAACATCAAAACAGAGAAAAAGATGAAAATACAAAACAAGACTGAATTAATCACAACTCTATTATGAATTAAACTAATCAGAATATGAACATCACCATATTTAAACTAACCAAAATCTATAAATGTGAACGAATTAACCACAGGTTTAAAAAGAAAAGGAAATAGTAAGACACTTACTGATTTTTGCCCTTTAATCCGATGCCTCTTAATCTTTATTATGGTTATGTATTATTTGGACCCTCGTCATCAACTTGAACTTTTGAAAATCCAAAAAGGGTCCAAAATCTTCAAGACCTTGATCCAAAATTGGACACTCTGAACGGATTCGGGAACAACAACCTGAGGATTCATGTGAAAGAACATGAAGGGAATACGGGGTATGAGTTTGGCAGAGTTTGGGTGGCGGCGCCTAGGGTTTGGGGAATTTAAGGTGTTTGGTCGATCTTTGAAGAAAACTAGTGGAGGGTTTGAAACGAGGAGATGAAAGAGAGGAGATGGCGTGAGTTTGGGCGCCATTGGACGCCGGCCGCCGCCGTGGGGCGAATTCCGGCGGGCAGCGGATGGTGGTCTATGGCGGGGCATGGAGTGAAATCACAGGGGTGTATGGGGAAAGGGTATAATGCATAGGTTTTTTTTTTCTTGTAATATTTGTTATATCTATGTTAAATGATATAACTCATATGGACCGTTGGATGAGGGTAATTGATGCCTGGGATTTAACGACGTCAAAACGACGTCGTTTTGGGTAAGCTAGGGCTGGACTGGGTTGGGAATTAATCTGGGCTTTGACGGGTAAATTGGTTTGGGCCATATGACATGGGTTGCAATTGGCCCAAGTTGGGCAGCCTTTCTTTGTTCTTTATTTCAATTGTTTATTTTTATTTTTGTATTTTGTATTTTTCTAATTTTTTGTAATAATTAAAACAAAACCTAATTAAACTATTACTTTTAAAATTATTCAAAATCAATTATCAATTAAATTTGCAATAATTATCAATTAAAATAGCCTAAGACTATTATTTTGTAATTTTCTTTAAATTGTTCTAAAATGAATTAATACATACTTAATACTAAAACATGAGATTAAATTCCTAAATGCAAATGCATATTTTTGTATTTTTTATATGACTTAACATGCACAAATAACAGGCAAACAATTAACATAAAATTCACAAAAATTATAAAATAAGGAAAAATCTTTTGTTTGAATTTTATGGGAATAACTCATATATAGGGCAAAAATCACGTGCTCACAACGCTTTGCACAACTGTCAATTAGGATGTGGATATTGGGTAATGGGAAGTTATCCTTTGGGCTCGCTTTGTTCAGATTGTGGTAATCAATGCATACCCTGATTTTTCCGTCCTTCTTCGGTACTGGCACTACATTGGCCAACCATTCAGGATATCGGTTGACTCGAATAACCTTCGCATCCAACTGCTTGGTTATTTCTTCATTAATCTTCACACTCATGTCAGTTTTGAATTTTCTTAATTTTTGCTTGACAGGAGGGAATATCGGATCAGTGGGCAATTTGTGAACTACTAAATCAGTGCTTAAACCCAGCATGTCATCATACGATCATGCAAAAACATCTTTATATTCAATGAGTGTTTCGATTAATTCCTTCCGAATCTTTGATTCAAGATGGACGCTTATTTTAGTCTCTCTAATATTACTCGCGTATCCTAAATTGATGGCTTCGATATCATTCAAGTTGGGATTAGGTTTTTCCTCAAAATGACTTAATTCTTTACTAATCTCCTCAAGAGCCTCATCTTCGTCAAATTCTGACTCGTAATCACACTCTACCTCTTGAACTATTATCTCAGATTGATTTCTTAGACTGGGATGAGGATTCTTTATGCACGTCATATCATTAGAACCAGCGTAAAAGGAGCTGTACAGAAAAGAAACGAAGAAAACAAAAGGTAAAATTTATTAGGAATGAAGAAAAGGAAGAAATTGCATTTCAATAAAAATGGAAGATAACAAGGTTTGCACACTCAAAACAAAATAAAATTCGGATTACAACCCTGAAACAATCCATACAAACTTAAAAAAAAAATCAAAGCAGACTACCAAGGCTCCCTCCGGGTAGGGAGGGGAGTAGCCTTCCAATTATTAATCTTCGCTTTTGGCCCGACAAACTGTATTTCTGCGTGGCTAGGACCCTCGCCGAATTCTACCATGTTCACCCCGCTGAACAACAACTCGAACCTTTCTATCAACTCCTTAACAGGATCAACCCCAACACTGGGAGTTGTCGCTATTAATCGTCTTCTGGTGCCAGACTTGACAAATGACCTGGAGAGGCGTAGGACCGACTTTGGAAGGACCTGTGCTCTCTGTTTTAGCTTTTTGGCTCTTCTTATGTCTGCGGTTGTGGATTGAAATCCCAGACCAAAATTTCACACATTTTTAGGGAGGGATACCGGTTGTACGATGCCTTGCAAAGCAGATCCTAGACCCTTTCCTAGTACGAACCCATTCTTCAGCATTTCGTACGCTACCATGACCGATGCAACTGTTATCTTCGGGTTAGGGATACACTTCCTCTCTTGCACTTTCTCGACTGTCATTGTGTCTGAAACTTGATAGACCTATGGCCCCTTGTCATCTTCCATTTCTATAAATGGCACAATGGTGTCGTTGTGTGCGCACAAATTGTCTTCCCCGTGCACCACTATCTCATGCCTGTCCCATTCGAACTTGATCATCTGGTGAAGAGTTGACGGTACTGCTTTAGCGGCGTAGATCCAAGGTCGACCCAATAGCAGATTGTATGATACAGCTATATCCAGTACTTGAAATTCCATTGTGAACTCCACTAGTCCTATCGTCAATTCCAACACTATGTCCCCGACTGAGTCTTTGCCCCCTCCATCAGATCCTTGCACGCAGATATTGTTCTTGTGGATCCTCCCGTTCTCTACTTTCAGCTTGGTCAGAGTGGAGAGAGGACAAATGTTCGCACTTGAACCGTTATCAAGCAATACCAGTGTAACCACAGAGTTCTCACATTTTACTGCCAGATAAAGGGCCCTATTGTGTTCCATGCCCTCTACGGGCAATTCATCATCAGAGAAAGTGACCCCGTTCACTTTGAAGATTTTGTTGGCTATTTTCTCCAAGTGATTCACAATGATTTTGTCAGGGACATGCACCTCGTTAAAGATTTTCATTAATGCTCGGCGATGTTCGTCCGAGTGGATCAATATTGAAAGCAAGAAACTCTTCCGCTTTCTCTTTGGCCACGGGTTTCTTTGTTAAAGCTGAATTATCCTTGACTTTCCTCAAATCCGCGGGAGCAAAACATCTTCCCGACAGAGTTAACCCTTGGGCCTCGCAGACTTCCTCTTTGACCTCCTTCCCTTTATACATCACTGCCACCATCCTTAATTCCACGGAACAGCTTTGCTGCTGATTATCGGTAGCTAGGTTACTGGCTTGATGATAACTTGACCGACACGAGCCCCTTCCACAGTTATGACGGGTTTGCTGACTGCTCCCGGCACAATCACCTTTACTCTCTCCTATCTCGTTGTGATCTGGCTTGGAGACCCCTTATTCACTTCCGCAGATGGCCCAACACTCTTTTCAATCAACTCGAGTGCTGACCTTTCCCCTGTTGGTTGTTCAGTTATCTTTGTCTCACTGGACCGAATTGTCATTATGGTCTGTGATGGCTTCTTCGGCTCTCCCCCTTTATGCACAATTTCAATCATGTTCGCCTCTGGGTGGGCTGGCATTGGATTCCTGTTGATGTTGGGTACCTCAGGAGCTTGCACTTCAATTATGTTAGTGTCAATGAGCTCTTGTATTTCACTCTTCACGTGCCAACACTTCTCGGTGTCATGCCCCGGAGTACCTGAACAATACTCGCAACTGATCGAGTAATCAAGGTTTTTTGGAGGTGGATTTGGCAGTTTAGATGGTATTGGCCTTAGCATGTTCAGTTTTCTGAGCCTGTGGAACAAACAGGCATATGATTCCCCCAATGGAGTGAATGTTTTCTTCTTTTGTGCCCTATCACCCCTGAATGCTGGATTAGGTCGGAAATTTTGACCGGGAGGGTTTCTATTCTGTGGAGCGGGAGCACGCCATTGGTTGTGAGCCGGTGGTTGGCTGTATTCTTGGGCGTGGTGAACAGAAAAATGAGGTTCGGGATGTGAGTAGTAGTGTTGGGGTGGGCTATATGGAGTGTGGGGGTAAGTTTGAGGGTGGGGTGGAGGATGGTTATAGTAAGGTGATGGGCTTCGGGGCTAAGCTCTCGACTCGATCGTTGCAACTTCCTCCTTTTTTTTCCTTCCCAATATACCCCCAGTGCCGTTTTGGATAGCTTGGGTGGTTGCCTTGATCGCTGAGTAACTCATGATTTTGTTGGACTTAATTCCCTCTTCCACTATGTTTCCCATTTTTACCACCCTGTTAAATGACTTCTCTACTACCGACACCAAATGACCAAAATATGTGGGCTCCAAGGCATGTAAGAAATAGTCAACCATCTCGCCTTCTTTCATCGGAGGGTCAACCCTTGCAGCTTGCTCTCTCCAACGAAAACTGTATTCTCTGAAACTCTCCCCTGGCTTTTTCTCTATTTTCGTCAATGACAAATGATCTGGGACAATTTACAGATTATACTGAAAATGGCATGCAAAATTTTGGGCTAGATCATCCCAGGTGTACCACCTTCCGTGATCTTGATGGGTATACCATTCTAGCGCTGAGCCGCTCAAACTTTGACTGAAGTACACCATTAACAATTCGTCCCTTCCTCCTGCTCCTCTCATTTTACTGTAGAAGCCTCTCAAATGGGCCACCGGATCACCATGCCCTCTATACAAATCAAACTTGGGCACTTTGAACCCTGCCGACATCTACACTTTTGGGAATAAACAAAGGTCTTTATAAGCCATGCTCACTTGGCCTCCTATTCCCCGTATGTCTCGAAATGATTGTTCTATGCTTTTCATTTTTTGGAACATCTCTTCCTGTTTAGGACTTCTGGCCGGTTTTTCTGCTCCCTCTGGTAAGTCAGAACGTGGATCATATGGATAGGTTTCGGGAGCTTTGAAGGTGGACTCCGGAGGGTAGTATTGATTCTCTTGAGCCTGGAACACTGGCTCGTCGGATGATTTATGGAATGCAGCCGGTGGGGATGCTACAAAGATAGGGGTGATTGGTGGATGAGGGATTGGTTTTGACGGTGGAGCTTGGGGTGTGTGGGAAGTAGTGCCGTGATAATATTGGTAGATGGGAAAACTTGGCTCGGTGACGAGATGATCCTGAGACTGAGCTAATAGTGGGGTAAAAGCCAGGTTAACAGGGTACGACGGCGGTGATTTCCCTTTAGACTAGGCCTGATACATTTCGGCCATCTGTTGCTTAAGTTTGAGCATTTCCTCTTTTATCTTACTGACATCCAACTACTCTACCTCAACACTTGTGTCGACATCCGGGATAGACATGACTTCTGCTGTTGGTCCTTTTGATCTAGTTTGGTAATGGTAATGTGCCAGTATCTTCTAGATAAACTAACTGCTTGAATTCTATGGGAGACAACAAACTTGTTAGTTTTTAGAGTTTAACAAATATGCAATCGCACATTGGGATGCAATGCACCTAGGCAATTAACCATTTCTATCATGCATTTGCTTCAGTTGCGTGCGTCATTCCGGCCTTTTATAATTGTGTCCCTTCTTTCAACACCTCTTAAACTTTCCTTTATTTTATTTATTTCCTTATTTTCCCTTTTTTCCTTCTTTAAGTGGTGGTCGAATCTTATATGGATTTCCTACGTATCATGTCCCTGCATGAATCAGACCGTGCGTAGTTCTGGCTGATGTAAAAATACGTAACAAAATATTTTTCACAAAACAACTGCTCTTATTATAATACTTGAAAAAAGTTACAAATTTTTAAAAAAAGATGACAAATCAAATCGGAAAGGACTGGCTGACGGACTTACAAACTATAACAAGAAAGATACAGACTCGAAACAAGGATCAAGAATACATTAATGCCCCAAAATTCCCTGGGGGCCGCGAGGCATCATTCGGCCTTACTGTGGGCCTTGGTGCAAGATCCCTTTGAAGACTCTCTAGATCGTTCATTATTTGCTTGACAAACGTTATTACTGTCGCAAAAAGGTAATACGGGTCATGTCCTCGCACACTCGGCATTTTTCAGTAATGTAACGTGCGATATTTCTGACCCCTTCTTTAATCCTGCTTTTTTCCTGTAGAAACCGTCCTATCTGTTGATCCCGCGTTTCCAGCACTCGATAGTTATGAAAGAGTTGACCTTACAACTTATGCATTTATTCCTCCATTCGCGCCATCAGGTCATAGCAGTGTTTCATATCCGCTCTGAAATCTCTAGCTTGCCTGACTACCTTATCTTCGAGAGTGACTATTCTTTATCTCAGGATAGTGATGGTCCCCTCGTAATCCCTCTTCATCTGCTGTATATGTTGTGCCCGCTCTTTTGAACCCCTTGCCCATCTGGCCCGGATCCTTATCAGAGCAGCTTCAAATTTTCCTAAGTCCTCTTGACATTCGAGGGCTTTCTTTTTCAAACTGACTATGAGTTTTTCATCAGCCTGTCTCTTTTCTACAGTTGTCTTCATCTTTTGAATTTGGGCTTTGAGTGCTTGATTCTCTTGTGCCCATTGAGCCATTTCCTACTCAAAATCGGCATGTTGTATGTCCATGGCTGCTTCCAGTATTCCCTTATCTTCTTGTGAAGTGTCAATACGAGATTGGAACTCTCGTGCCACTTCCCTTTTAGAATTTCTAACTCTGGATTCTATCTCTTTCTCCCAATCAACTGTGTGCCTTATGGATCTTTCGGGTCTTTGCTCGGGAGCAGTTTGGTTATGAAACCACTCAAGGTATGCGAGGCTTACCTCCCCACATTCGCGATCTGCTACCATTTCATCTACGTCAGAAAATCGACCACCAAACCAGACCTTTTGTGCATAAGATTCCCTTGGGGGTTCCTCTCCTGTGAATTCCCATACGAATGGACGCATGTCCTCGATCGGGGGCCTCTTGTGTTCTCTCCCTAGCTGACGCATGACGCGTAGGGGTGCGTAGGGTTGGAAACCACTGAAACCCATGAGTATGAAGAATGGGTGATATGTCGACATGTGCATGACCCTAGCGGAAGGGAACCAATAATAATTCCAAGTGAGTATATCCGCATCCAATGAACCAAGTAATTCCTTACAGGCCCTTACCCCATTTGGAAGATTACAATTTGTGGCCCTGCCTGGATGACAACGAATGTAATTCAACCAGTTTTCGTTGAAATTTATCACTATTGGATGATGATAAAGGTGCTCTATGAACAACATCTGCAACAAAATGTTGCATCTTTCGAAGTAATCTCCACCTTCTTGGCATCGGGTCAAGGCTCGAAAAATATCTCCTAGAATCATAGGAAGAATGGTATGTTCCTCGCTACTTTGTAATTACGAGACTACCGTCGATAATCGAATCCTGATGCCACTCACGCTTTGGAAAGATCATGGTCCCTAGAAATGATATCATGATCGCGAAGATTATCAATTCCCTCCAAGCGTCGTGACTCAATTGGTTGATGAATTCTATGCCCGAGAATTTCTCAAACCCTTTCTCGTCCCCAAACCTGTCATAGAGATATTCTAGTCAAACCCAGCCTTCGTTTAAGCAACCCATTGGAATGCGACGGAGGCATAATTTCTTTAAAAAGTTGTTCACACCAACTTTTCTTGGAGCAGCAGGATTTTCCCGTGAAGGTCTCTCCCAAATCCTGTGAACCCACCTAATTTTTCCAATGTGGGCGTCATTTCACAACCTTTGAACCCGAAGACATTGTTTGTTGGGTCCCAAAAACCCACTAGAACCTCAATTAAATCCCTGTTAGGTTCAATTCCCATGATGTTTGTGAGGAACTTGAGGTGTTTAAATACTTGATTTCGTTCCCAGGTAACAAAACTAGCCCACCAATTACAGAGACTGCTCAGAGACTGCTCTAGGTCTTATCTCGGATCATGAACATAGGAGGTGTCCCTTGCCCTTTTCTGGCCACTTCTTTGTGGAGAACTCATGGTGATCCTAGATAAAATAATAATAAAAAAAGGGTTAAGACTCTCCTAAACCATATACAAACTATGACCATTTTTTTATATAAAGAGAAAATCATCATGTTTCTCGCCATTTTATAAAAATATCCGGTTTCGTCAACACGACCTTTCAGCACTTGAAGAAGATTTAAAGGTTGTGTTTGCTAACGGGAAAAATGTTTTTTAAGAAATGACTATAGGTAGTTGTTCTTGCAAAACAACCCTCCGGTGCCCTTTTGTAGGCGTTTGGCTATTTTACCCAAGAATGGCATTATCTTCACTCACGACAAAAACGACATTTATTTACCCCCTAAATTATTATTTTTTCCAAAATAGTTGAACCCGATATGGGTTGCCTACGTATCTCACATCTGGTGAGAATCAAACTTACGTAGTTTAGCCGGACTTGACGGAAATAAAATCAACTATTTTCAAAAAGGAAAACAGAAAATTTTGGCGGAGCTTTGCTATCCTTTTCAAATCCTGATTTTTCCTTAAAAGAATAATTATTCATTTTTTGTTCTTTTTCTTTTTATTTTTCCAAAACTTTTTTTTCAAGTTTTTTTTAATTCTCCTCTCATTACAAAAAAACCGGTCAACATGCAATCTTGAAGCAAATGAATGCACAAGTAGCAAGTAAGATGCATCAAGATGGTCTTTTTCATTTTGGTGCACCTGTCCTAGACAGACTCAACCCCTGTGTTGAGTCTCCAAGGTCGAATGCGCATGATGCAAATAAAGCGAACCTACTAGGTAATTCAGCATGGGGTTTGTTCATCTAGGTTCAAATCATATTGGAGAAAGTATCTAGACTGGCTTACTCGAGCGGACAACTCGGGTCGAGGAGGGTCAGTGTACCAGTAGCATTGCTTTCCGACTTAACTGGTGGTGCTCCCCGCCTAAAACATGTGTGACTAAAATCCTTCACCGGGTGCCAAGCACCCCGGCTATCTCAAAGAAAGCGGGCTATGTCAAGCAAATGTCCAATTTTGATTTCAAGAAGACTCAGATGGGGTGCGTAAAAAGACAGTTTATATACACAGTTTCAAAAATTATCAAAGCGGTAAAGAGCAACATTTAGCACATTTAAGCCAAAACATATAATAAGAATCAGATAATCAATAAGCCAAATACAACAATTATTCCAAGCTTGAATTCTTAAACCCTGAACCAGTGGTTCTGGGTTAATTCCCCAGCAGAGTCGCCAGAGCTGTAACACCTCCTTTTTACCTACACCTCCGGGAGGGTATAAGGGAGTTTTTTCCAATTAAAGGACAATCGGAACGAGATTCATTTATTAAGAGATTCAGAGTCGCCACTTGGGAGATTAATGATGTCCCGAGTCAGCGGTTGAATCCCGAATCGAGGAAAATAATGACTCTGTTTAACCGTCCGCAAACCAGAAATTCGAGTAAGGAATTATGTTAACCCGGGAGAAAGAGTTAGGCATTGCCGGTTTCGTAGTTTTAGCACGGTCGCTCAACTGTCGTATTCGACTTAAATTATCTGATTTTAAACAATTATGAACCTATATGTAAATTTTAACTTCTTTAATCACTTCGTTATTACATTTAAAAGAGAATTGCAACGTCATTAAAATACATCTCGAACCACGTCATATCAATGCACCCGTGGTTTTTGACATATTTCAAACTTCGTTTGGGATTTGGATTTGGGTCACATAAAGGTGCACCCGAGCTTAAGAAGGTAAAATTATTAAATGACGCACCTAAAATAACTACGCGTTTGCACTTTGCGAGGGCAATGGAATTTGCTAGATGGCACGCTTCAAATTCTAAGGATCAATACCAAATTAATTTAAACGAAGGCCATGTAATTATCATTTTTGCATTTGGCGTGGCCTGGCTATTGAAAGAAGCTTAGTGAAGAAAGGATAACATAAAAATTCCTAATGGATTTTATTGGAGTTTAAACTAAAGAAGGTAGTAATTCCAAAGGTTAAGCTCCTTTTTCTCTATTGTATTTTAATTGCTAATGAGTCCAACCATCGTTTCAATCCTGGGCCCAGGTGTATTAAAAAGCTAAAAGTACTTCCAATTTTAAACAAATCCAATATTGATTTAAAAAAATATCCACTATTGGCCCGATTCAATCCCCAAACGAATTACTGATTTTAAAAGGAAAACTACCCAGATTTGGGCCCAACGTAGGCCCAACAGCGTGACGAGCGGTCTCATTCAATACCATTAAACGTCTGGCCCAGTTGATGAGACTGGAAATTACAACACAAAGGGACTTTACGATCCAGAGTCCACAATAACCCAAGTCATGAGCCAAGCTCCCCAAAAGGAAATGGGCTCACCCAAAGCCCAAAAGGCTGATGTCACAATATAATACTGCAATCTAGAAGTGTTGGGCCACACGCTTGGCCCAGCTTTTGATTCAACATACACAAATAATTATAGCCCTAATGCCTTAAAAATACTTCCATAAAGAAAACTAAGCTAGAATTAATTGTCCCTAATCATGAGCAAAACATGTTATAATGTCAAAACATGTTCACAATGAAGATATTGTCTCATACTATCATTTTGCTATTTCAACTGAATCACTGATGAATACCCCAGCATATGCTAAATTCAGACGTAGATTGAAACAAACACAGGTAAGCATGAATTAATTGAGTCCTTCAGCCCCAACATCCTATTCAAAATATGCTATACTCGCGTCAATTCTATTCAGCCATTAAGATAATCACAAAGATCTAAACACCACATACCATTTCACGTCTAGACTGATTCCCTATAATTAAATAAACCAACAACTTCAGTACAATCCATTGTTAACTAATTCATACAATTAGAAAGGAGATCTAAGAAATGTCACATTTAAACCTAGGTCCTAGCACATTCAGGATCATTTTTGACTAAGTCATATTAATTCTCACCTTAATCAGACATATGTCATTCAAAATAGCAAAAATACAAGACAATAGAAGAAATACAACTACAAATTAATGATACAGTAACGGATCACTTAGAATTTTAAACTTTCATTCATCAATCTTCAATCAGGTGTCACATTGTATGCGTTTCATGAGTGTATACCTAGAAATTGAGATGAAAAAGGAAATGCAAAAGGTCAGTAGAGTAACAGCAGATACACAGCTTCAACAAATCAATCCTTAAAATAACTTGAACCCCAACAGAATCCCTCCAATTTCAAAATCCCAAATTCAACTTATCTCAAAGACCCAAATGGAATAGTAAGTCTTCAAAGAAAACACTTTGAGAATGCAATTCTAATAGAACAGTACTTTCAGGAATCTCAACTGTATTTCAGAATACCAACTACTGATTTTTTTTATGTTTATCAATGTCTAGGTATTTCTCTTTGTGTGACTGTATATCAGAGTGTATCTTCTGTGTGTTAAACTCTCAGCTTTGCAGAATGTTTTTCTTTCAAATTTTTTTTCCGTCCCCTCATCTACCTCTATGCCTCTGTATTTATACTCAAACCTGAACCCCTTTCCAGCTTTTCAGAACCCTAGATGCGTGCACTTCCACTTTTTCAATTAAGAAATATTTCCCCCATGTTATTCTCTAAACCTTTTATCATTAACCCATGTTGCTTCTGATTTTTCCACCTCTAAAGGTACTTAACAGGATGTCATTCCTACTACTGATCTATTTTTAATAATTTAACCCATTAATTCAGTAGTGTACTGACATTCAGTGTTGGCACACCACTTACCTTAAACCATTTAATAAACTCTCATTCTCAAAAAATCTTTAAATCCCGTCTTACTAAATTTGAACAAATCCTGTTAATTATCCCTTCCCCATTATTAAAATCCCTTAAGATGAGCTATTAAGTAATATCACATTATTCAGGGCCATTCAACAAACATACAAAAACCACAAAAATCCTAATTCAAACAATTTCAGTGTGCCTTTTCCAGAACAACTCAAGCAACATTTAAATATTTTTTTTTGAAAAAAAATCTAAATCATTTGCAAGACTAAATAACAAATAATCAAATAGTTAATAGTTTCACAACAAACCTAATATTAATTCTGACTATTGTCTTAGAGAATAAAAATAAAAGAAGGAGAAGAAGAAGAAATGACCAAATTAAAGAAATCTAAAAGGAAACTTGCTTGACAAAACTCGAACTACCGACTTGAATTTTACGATTTGATCTCCAAATAACGTCACTCGCTCGTTCAAAGTCATGAACAAGCGAGTATCGTTATTTTGAGACCTAATCGACTCTATCTCTTTAACCCATTGCCGGGAAAAATCGAAGTCTGTCTGAGCTTTCTAGGGTTCGAACCCTAGATTTGATATTCGAGCCCTTTGAGGGGGATTCGGGGGAAGCTGGTAAGGGATTTGGGGTGAGGATAGTCCGGTGATTGTATGGTATCGATTTGGGGATATTTGGGAGGGTTAAGGTTCGACTGGACTACTTTGATTTAAGATTCGAGCGGCTTGCGCCATATTCGAAGGAAACAGACGAAGGATTTGGGATGAAAAGGTTGAGGGGAAACCGGGGTGTGAAATTGGGGGCCATCAGAGCCGGCGCCTCCAGCTCAGGGCTGTGGTGTTTTAAGGCGGCGGGTCGCTAGGGTTTGGATAAGGGAGACGACGGATGAGGGGGGAGGGGTTCTGAGGGGGCTGGGTATGGTTTGAGGGTTATATACTGGGAGAGGGAATAAATCAAAGCCGTTAGATCAACTGAGATCAACAGCTTGGATCAATTGACTTATCAAAAATGGTGTCGTTTGGTTGAGTGAGAGACTGGATCGGTTCAGGAAAAATGGGTCGGGGCCGGGTATGGGTATTGGAGGTAGGTTCTGGACCGTTAAATGGGGATTTATGTACGATTGAGATTAGCTGGCATCGAGACGACGTCGTTTGGTTAAGCTGGTGATAGACCAGATTTGGGGCTGGTTTAGGGCTTGGACTGGAGTTTTTGGACGTTTGGGCTGGGGAATTAATTCATAATTTGGCCCAATTTGATTTCTCTTTTTTTTTCTATTAAATTTCTTTCTAATAAAAAGTAAAATACAAACCTAAATTTAACCTTGACCAAATTATCCTAAAAATATTAATTAAATCCAAGTAGTTATTATCACAAATAATTAAATACCAAATTAAAAAGAAAATCACACAATTTTGGCATTAAACACTAAAATGCGAAGTACATTAGTTTTTTTTTTGATTTTTCTCATTTTGTAAAATAACTTACTTAATTAATCCTGATTGTAAAATTAAATCCTAAATGCAAGTGCAACATATTTTATGTATTTTTTTTATTAATTTAACAAATAAACATGCACAGACAAATGCAAACAATAAAAGAAAAATACCACAAAAATCCACAAAATTGCAAACAACACAAAAACTATTTTATTTTGAATTTCTGGGAGTAATTCTTATATGGCAAAAATCACGTGCTCACAGGCGCCATCATGACCCTTAGTGGATTTTGGGTCGTGATAACATGGTATCAGAGCACTAGGTTCCTAGGGTCTCACGAGTCATGAGCAAGTCTAGTAGAATCTCGCGGATCGGTACGAAGATAACTGTACTTATCCTCGGGAGGCTGCAGGACTATTAGGAGTACTTCCCTTCTTGATTCCTCATCCTGTGATTTGATCCCTGGAGGCTTATGCCTTTAACTCCTTCCTATTCAATCTTATGCGATGCGAACCGCTTGTTATAAATCGAGAATTGAAGAATTATTATGGTACTATTGATGAAGTGCGGGGTGTTTATCCCTGCGTAGTTGTCTAAGCTTTTATCATCGTCTTTTGGAAGGGTATTCTGTCATTCCAGCTTAGTAGCGGTACTACTGAGAGATCTGAGGCTAGGCACATGATGCCACGGCGCTATAAACGATTGTTCCAAAGTATTTATATGATGGTAAGACGTTTGCGTACGTGTCATGCCAGTGAATGACATGAAAGGAGATTTACTCAGTGCATAATCTAGAGATTCAGTATTTTATCCCCGGCGAGGGAAACTCAATCGGACTAAGAATGGTCAGATGTGGAATGGTGGAGTAATGAGACTTGGTATTTGCGAGTGTGGTGGAGTTTTCATCTATGATGAGGTGTCGTTGTCCTAATTGAACATACTAAGTTCGCTGGTGTTATGATCTCCTACAATTCGCCTTTGAGGCAAGATATCGTAAAGTAGTATTGGAGATGCAGCTATCAGATATCGCAAGGTGCGGTGGTTTAGGATTGAATCAGTATTTCTAATGTTTACGATTTGAGAAAGATGACCTTCATAAACGTTTAAAGTTAGCAACAATTGTGGGTTCAAGTGCCATGAAGATAGATTGTAATTAAGGCAATAACTGAGTAGCAAAGGATAAGGAAGGACATGTGGGGAGTGTCAGGCGGTGGTTAAATTTCTAGAAGGCCAGGTATAAGAAGCAAAGGTCGAGTAGTCGACTAAAGGGGCGAGTTTCGTCAAAGTGGGAGAGTTTGGAGTGATTTGGGAAATTTTAGTGATCGGTGATTTGGGCCTATGGATTACTTTGAAGTATGAGCTATTATGCGGTAGGCGATTTTATATAACGGAAAGGAGCTGCTTGACATGAAGGAGGATATAACCTAACTTTGAGCTGAAGGGATACTGCTGCGCGACTAATTGATGTCCACGAAGGGTGAATTGACTTGTACAGGTAGAGAGTGAGCTTGGACTCAGGAGGGTCCATTAATGTCATGGTGATTGCACCCCGTGCAGCAGTGTTGGAAAACGTCGGCACGTAGATTCCACAGGCGGGTTATCTCTAGTGAGCAGGATGACGGTCGCATGGTTGGCGAAGCTTCTGCAAAGGGTTCTATTGGCTATACAACAAAGAGATCGGTCGTGTGAACGTGGTTGATGATTCAGAATATAACAAGAGGGTTTTACAGAAAGATTCCGAGAATTTTGGTGGTTGATTGCGCAAGGTTATGTCAACAAGAGATGAAGGATCCTGGTAAATTCCAGAATTTGTGTAATAATGGCTTCAGGCTAAGTGGGAGAGTCCCACCGCCTATGATTAAGGATTTCTTGGTTAAATACTTGCGAGGTTTATAATTATTAGCACATTGATCGGTTATTTCAGCTGCAGGAAAAGAACATAAGTGGTAAATTGAGTAAAGGAATTGTTAAAGGTGTACTATGGTTGGCCTTATTGGCTCATGTTCAGACTTGGGAAAGAATTCAGGATTCATGTCTTGTATGGATGCGAATTTCTAGAAAAGTGATTCTGTCGGGTGCTTCGTAGAGGGGGTATGCATGTGCTAGAAGATTTATGGAATTGATTATATTCGGGGCCAAGTCAGAGCGGGTGGCTCTCAGCATCAGTCCTAGTGGATTCAAAAGGGCAAGGCGTAGTGCCTAGTGATTTCGAGCACGAACGTACGATTAAGAATCAAGCTTGGTAGCAACTTATGAGAAGGGGCACCGAATGTTCTATGATATTTTGACTTGTAGTGTAGCCTTCGGGAGGTATGAAATGGTTCGTGGAGTTTGAGACTGCATGGTCTCATTATTCAAGGTCACTCGGGATGAGTGCGGATGAAACATGCTATGTGTTGGATGGGGTGTTATTATTTTTAAGGCAATCAAGGATAAATTGGAAGAAGATAGATTGATTAGCCATAGTTGAATTGGCATATTGGTGGCATTGATCAGTTCCTTCAGCGTGATTGAGTTATGCAAGTGAATTATGGCGGCACGTGTGAGGCTTGTCGGCTGCCGTAATTGATGTTATTCAGAAGTATTCCATTGCTATGGCCTGCTATGCGTAGGCGGACTTCGGAAGGGCTGCGGTAGCTTAGACCACTACTCAGAGAGTTGCATATTCTACAGTTATGAGAATTCACCTGTGTGTTGCTATAGTTCTTCTAAAGTGAGATAAGTGAAGAGTTTTACATGATGAAGTGTTAATCCATTTGTGATTACGAATCTATGATGATAGATCGTGTTCTATCGTATGATGGCATGTTGGGTGTAGTGAGTGGTGTGGAATTCGAATAGAGGACCGAGGGTGCAGTTCGGTGTTGACATTGATGTCACGAGCTCAGATGAGCAGGGAAGTAGTTTCGATATTTAAAGTAAGTTGGTATTGTCTTCAGCGTCACCTAAGATCGGTGTTTTGTGAAACAGGATTTGCATCCTGGTGATGGATTCTTGATCGCTTTTCAGCGTGAGTACAACCGGTAGCCTGGATGTGCATGCATTTTATCTGTTATGGAAGATCGTGGGAGTGTGTCCCACGAGAAGATTGTATAAGTGTGGCAGGTAGTCACTTGATTGATTGGAGAATGAAACCAAGTATGAAGATTGTGGTTATATGGTTAATTTGAGAATTTATGCCTGGAGGGCACTCGGTTTAGTAGCTTGTGGACCGCGGAGGATTACTTCGGTTATGATGGTTGCTCTTGTGTGTTATGGGGAAAAGGGGTTATTATGAACCTTTTAAAGGTTATTAGCCTAGCTCAATGCGATCAGAACCAGCTTGAGGTATGTGGAGGGATTTAAATGTGAATATGGGCGCTATATCAGGCCAGAAGTGTTCATTTCTGTAATGCGCTCCTTGTGGAAGGGCAGTCAGGGTGTTATTTCATTGTTAGTCATTTCACGTAGTGATTTATTACGCCGTGTGAGTCGTAAGATGGCTCGGTGAATTGCTTATGAGTTGAGGTTCCACGTAGAGGTGATGTTATAAGAGCAGAATGGCTCTTGAGGTTCAGATTGTATATCATACCCTAGTTGTGCTTGAGTTTTGTAGCCTATGGCACTATATGTCTCCCCAGGGATGGTATTATGCAGTTAGCATGCTGGTGACCGACATTCGGCATTTTGTTGTAATAAGCAATTTAGATCGATGTATATTTCCTTATGTGAAATCTATGTGTGGATTGGGTGGCACGCCTCCATGGGTATGTTATTTAGATCGGGTAGCGAGACATTGAGTATAGTTCCCCGTATTTGTTTTATGCGTTTTGTTTCCTCTTTTCCTGAGAGGAACTTATATTAGTCGTACGCCCGCGTCGCATGTATTATTCGCGAGAGGGTTAATTGGAATTCCTTTTCAGAATTCGTCTTCCTTTTGTAGCGCGTTTGAATTGGTAACCTATTGGCAATTGCGACATCATATGAGACTTTTGACCATGTTCGTAGTGGCTTATTGCCTTAGCAGTTCGTACTGGGTGAGACGAGATCATTGGACTTAGGATCAGTGCAATCAGAATATATAAAGTATATTAAGGAGCAAAGACCATTATTTGGTTCAGAAAGAGGTGATGGTTCTTGACAGGAGTATAGACCCTATGAATCATAGATTCGGCAGTTGGTTATGAATTTCTACACATCCCGTCCATCGCGGCGGCATTGCGAGAGTTAGAACAAGACTTATATATGTCATGGGGTGCATTGCGAGCATCAGATTCGGGAAATGTCGACTATTATGATCAGAAAGTGTTATTATGGTCTTGTGAATGATGTGGTGCATGGTGTAAATTCAGCAAGGGTGTGGAGTCATGTTCTGGTACAACGTGTGGTGATTGATACGGTGTTCATATGTCGAAAGCAGTCCTGGCAGAGAATTTTGGATGTTGAAACTGGGCTCCAAGGCCTATTTGCCTAAATGAAAGAGGCTATCTTTAGATTTGATCAAGCTGATGTGCCCAACTGAGTTGTGGTAGCATGGGTAGGTGCACGAGGTATTAAGCAATGATTCCAGACAACCCCAGCACAGTCCCTAACACATTCGAGGACGAACGTATGTTTAAGTGGGAGAGGATGTAATGACCCGACCGGTCGTTTTGGGCCCTAGCACATCGTTTAGCAGTTCGAGGCCATGAGCAGCTTCAATTTAGGCATTATGACTTGCACGCGTGGTCGAAATTAAATTTCGGGAAGTTCAGAGTTGACTTGGAGAGAAAATTATCATTTCAGAAGCTTTAAGTTGAGAGAATTGACTAGGATTGGATTTCAGAGTAAACGACCTCGGAATCAGGATCTGAAGGTAACAGCAGGTTTGTATGATTATTTCGGACTTGGGCGTATGCCCGGATCGGGTTTTGGGTGACCCAAGAGCGTTTTGGCACCTATTGTGGAAGTTAGCATTTTGGAAGAAATTTCATAAGTTTGGATTGAAGTTCATTTCAGTGTTATCGATATCCTTTTGGGATTCCGAGTATGGGAGTAGCTCCGTATGGTGATTCTGGAGTTGAGAGCGCGGTCGAAAGTGAATTCGGATGTCCGTGGAGCATTTTGGAGCCATTTGGCTAAGGATAGAAATTTGAAGTTTTTTGAGAGGTTTGACTGGAGGTGGACTTTTTGATATCGGGGTCGGAATCCAATTTCAAATGTTGGAGTAGGTAGGTAATGTCGAATATGACTTGTGTGCAAAATTTGAAGTCAATCAGACGTGAGTTGATAGGTTTAAACATCGAAAGTAGAAGTTTGAAATTCTAAAGTTCATAAAGTTTGGATTGGAGGTCGATTCGTGGTTTAAGTGTTGTTTGACATGATTTGAGGCCTTAAGCAAGTTCGTAATGTGTTTTGGGACTGGTTGGTATAATTGGTTGGGGTCCCGGAGGCCTCGGGTGGATTTCGGGTGGTTAACGGATCGGAAATTAAATTTTAGGAAGGCTGAAGTTGTTGGTTGCTAGTATAACCGCACCTGCGATAATTGGGCCGCAGCTGCGGAGCCGCAAAAACGGCCAGAGGATCTGCAGATGCGGTTTGGACCAAAAGTGAAGGGGACCGCAGATACGGCCAAGCAGCCGCAGAAGCAGGACCGCACTTGCGGTGGTCGAATCGCAGAAGCGGAAGAGAGGGCCTGGTGAGATATCCGCAGAAGCGGTAGAAGTCCGCAGGCGGTAGAAGTGCCGCACCTACAGAACCTCAGAAACAGTCAAGGGACCGCACGTACGGAAGTGCTGGAGGCAGAATAGTTCTTTTAAAATCGGGGGTTTGGTCATTTTTCCCCATTTTTCGTTGGGTGTGGACGATTTTGGAGAGCTTCAAGCGGGATTTTTCATCATCAATGACAAGGTAAACTAATCCCACCTATCTTGAGTTAAATATATAGATTATGTATGGATTTAGCATGTAAATTGGTAGAAATTTTGGAATTGAAATTCTTGGAATTTGACCACGAATTTGGGTATGAAATTGAGAGTAAATTATATATTTGAGTTCTTGGAATCATGGGTAAGCTCTATCTTCGAAAAAGTTCGAAATTCGGGCACGTGGGCTCGAGGGTGTTTTTGTCAACTTTTCAATCGGGGTTAGGAATTGTTATATATTGGATAGTAATGAGTGATTGAGCATATATTAATTGATTTGCATAATTATTGGCTAGTTTTGGAGCGTTGTGCATCCATTTAAGTCTTCTAAATGGCGTGGAATGCCGGTTATGGATCTTCGGAGCGAGGTGAGTCTCCTTTCTAACCTTGTAAGAGGGAATTGTCCTCATAGGTAAAATAATTGGTTATGTACTCCTATTTGTGGGGGCTACGTACGTACGAGGGGACGAGAGTCCGTACATAGGTGCTAATATGTGTATGTCCGGGTAGTCTAGGACTCAAAAGCATGCTATACTTGGAATATTTGTGATCTTATCGACTAATTGAATTTCTTAAATTCTATCGAATTAGTAAATGAATTTCTAAGAAGATTAAACTTCATTTTCTTGAATCATTAAAAGAGAATTGGTTTTTCCTTGGGTAATTGTTCCCTGATAAATTCATGATTGACTGATTGTCGTGTTTATTTATATTTGACCGCGCCGCATGTATAATTCGCGAGTGGGGTAATAGATGCATCTATGGTTCGGGCCGCTCGACCCTCGGCAATGCATATTTTATATTTATGTTGGATTGGGTCGTACGACCTCGACATGAGTTGCGCATGTTTGAATTCCTTGTCTTGAGATTTATTGATATTGATGTCTGCTCTCCCGACTTGAGATAATTGTTAATTAATGGATTATGAATCTGGAGACTTTAAATAAAAAGGAACTTTCACCTATTTAGTGACTCATTTAAATCTTACTGTTGTTCTTAATAAATCCGTGAGTCATCGCTTTAATAGCATTATTGTTGGACCTTTTAGTAAGTGTCGAAGTTGCCATCTCGTCTCTACTTTTTCGAGATTAGGCGGGATACTTACTGAGCACACGTTGTTTTTGTACTCATACTACACTTCTGTGCATTTTTATTGTACAGGCACATGCACCTCTAGTGGCCTAGTGGGTGTAGCAGCATAGTTGATGCGGAGACTGGTGAGATGTATTTCCTCGAGGCGAACACAGCTAGTATAGTCTCTCTCAGTATTCTATCTATCTTCTGTCCAATTGTTTTATGGATAGCTATTGTACTTTATTCGATTTTTCTTAGAAATTGCTCGTGCACTTGTGACACCGGGTTCTGGGATGGTTGTAAAGTATTTGTATCAACTGCTTATTATTTAATTTGAATTGAAGCGATTATCTTTTTAATTGGTAAATTTGAAGGAAATCATAGATTTCACGAGTATTAAAACGAAAAATTTAATTAAGTATTTTTAGTTGGCTTGCCTGACAGTAGTGTCCGGCTCCATCACGGCCCTTAGTGGATTTTGGGTCGTGACATACTCGTAGTCCTAATCTACCTATCTTGAGCTAGGAGCGGATCTAGTGTAAAGGTTACAAGTACACGTGCATTCAGTAGTTTTTTTTTGTAGATTCTGTATTTTTACTAAAGAACTAGTACTTGTACCCGCGCGTTGCGCAGAAAATATTAAATATAATTTTTCATAAAAATTAAGCTGTAACTTTGCAGAACTGCGATCTAAAATAAATTGGAAGTGTTAAATAATGGATATTACGCTGCAAAAAAAGAGACGATGCACCAGCAAAATAAAAACTTTCCAATCAGAAAATGCAAAGTTGTGAAAAGCAAAATGACAGAAATTCAAAACTGAGTTCAGTTTATAGGTGTCAAACGGGCCGGTTTAACCCGTTATCGGACTGGCCCAGACTGGTACAAACCGGAACCGGACCAGCTCGGTTTATAGGGGGCTGGGTGGGCTGGGTAAAGGGGTTAGGCCGGGTTTGGGTGGGTTTTATTTTAGATCCGGTTAACCAGACCCGACTAACCTGGTTGGCATGAACAGTGCCCAAACCGGTTAGCCCGGCCCGGAACCGGCCCAGTTCAACGGTCAAAAATTTTTATTTTTTGATTTTTTTTATTTTTTAATTACGAATGGGGCCCACTATCCGTTGGAAGGCTAGAATATATCCGTTGGCCAACGGATTTTTTGCAAAAATGGCCATTTTTTATTTAATTTTTTGTTTTTAACAATTTACAAAATTAACCTTTTTAAAATCTATAAATACCCCCCTCCCTTCTTCATTTCTTCACTCAAATTTCATATCTCAATCTCAATTCTCTCATTCTCAATTTCTCTCATTCTTGAATTTGCAAGATTTCATCTTCTAATTTTATAATTTTTATTTGGCTCTCCTTTCGTGAATTTAATTTATCGGAATTTGTCATTCGGATTTGAAGTTTGAAGTTCAAAATTGATATACTTGCTTGATGTTTGTTCGTGGTAACACCGGAATTGCGTAGTCAAGTGCTTAATTTATTGTCCAATTCAGTGCACTCCCTCCAACTCTTTCTCTTCTTTAATATTTTAATTGCATATTTATTTTTTAGTTATACTTTAATTTTTACAATATGTTTAACGCTGCTAAAAGAGCTTGTAGAAAAGTTACTAGTAGGGGAAATAAAAAAAGAGATAGTTCTTCAGCATCTGGTAGTAATAGTACTCCAATTTCTCTTGTTCCCGAAACATCGCCTAATGATAATATAGATTATGAACAATTACAAGAAGATTTTGGAATAGAAGATAATGAATTAGGAATGGAAGATGAGATACCAAATACACCTACTAGTACTGGAGTTGCTAGTGTTGGAGTTGCTACAAGGGGTGGTGGTCGTGACACTAGTAGTAGACCTCATGTGGCTCCGAGTACTAATCGTAGAAAAAGAAGTAAGGTTTGGAATTTTTTTGAAATAATTGAAGGTAGTGATAGAGTTAGATGCAAACTTTGTAAAAGTGATTTTAAACATTTGACTGGAGGAAATTTATGGGGAACTGGAACGCTTAGTAGACATATGAGAATTTCACATCCCATAGAACGGGGCTGTGATGGTGATGATACTCAAGCAACTATTAACCCTACTACTGAAGGATTAATTAAATATGATAAAATGAAGGATCGTGAGGAGTTAGCAAAAATGATTGCTTTAGGTTGTCTACCTTTCTCTTTTGCTTCTTCGTCCTATCGTATTATGTATATTCAAAGGATTTACAATCGTTTATTTAAAGGTATCCCTAGAAGTACTTTGTAACGACCCGATCGGTCGTTTTTAGAAATCATGTCCCGATCCCCCATTAACTGCTTTCCCTAATTTCATTTCTGCTATTTTGGTTTGCCGGGATGTTCGGTTCTAGGATTCGGAGTGTTTTGGGACACTTAGTCCCTATATGAGAGCTTAAGAGTTGAAAAATGGTCCGTATTTGGAACAACGTGAAGATGACCTTGGAATGGAAATCTGATGGTTTTGTTAGCTCTATTAGGTGATTTCGGGGCTGGGAGCGTGTTCGGAATGTATTTTGGAAGTCTGTAGCTCATTTAGGCTTGAAATGCCGAAGTTTGAATTTTTGAAGTTTCCGGTCCGATAGTGAGTTTTTCATCCAAGGGTTGGATTGGAATTTCCGGAAGTTGCAGTAGCTCCATCATGTCATTTGGGATGTGTGTGCAAAATTTTAGGTCATTCGGACGAGGTTTGGATAGGTTTTTGATCAAAAGTGCATTTGGTTAGAATTTGAAGTTCATAGGTTTGAATCTTTGATTAATTCGTGTTTCCGGCATTGTTTTAGGTGGTTTAAGGATTTGAGCAAGTTTGAATGATGTTATTGGCCATGTCTGTAGGTTTGGACGGGGTCCCGGGGGCCTCGGGTGTGTTTCGGATGGGCTACGAATCCTTTTTCCTCCATTTCAGACTGTTGTATCTGTTGGTTCTGATATCCTCTTATGCGATCGCGAAGTGTCTCCCGCGATCGCGATGTTCTGTGTAATCCTTCTCCGCATTCGCATTAAGCTTCATGCGATCGCGAAGGTCTAATAGTCTTCACTTCGCGATCGCATCCCTGTTTACGCGTTCGCATAGACCAACCACTGGAACCCCCATATTTTCCCTCATCGCGATCGCATCAATGCTTCCGCGATCGCGAAGCATCGCCTGTTTCTTCACCGCGATCACGTCCACTCCATCGAGGTCGTGTAGGACATTTCTGGGCCAATCAATATTTCCTCTACGCGATCGCGTTCCTTATTTCCGCGATCGCGATGCACAAATCACTGGGCAGATTATAAGTTCTTCAAAACGAGGGTTTATGTCATTTTTCACATTTTTGACTTGGGAGCTCGGTCCTTGGCGATTTTTGGAGGGATTTTCACCTGGGCAACTTGGGTAAGTGTTTCTCACTCGATTTAGACCAACTTCCATGAATCTCCTCTTAATTTCATCCTTTAATTTCAGTTTTTGAATGAAAAATGGGTAGAACTTCATAGACCGAATTGTTGGATTTTGAAGGAGTGTTTG
>MU701979.1:0-20770 GCA_026770625.1 Nicotiana glauca | reverse complement strand
AGCAAGCAGGAGCCCACCTGAAGAATAAGGGAATATCTTTTTCAAAGACAGCAAGCAGGAGCCCACCTGAAGAATAAATGGAATATCTTTTCAAACGCAGCAAGCAGGAGCCCACCTGAAGAACAAAGGGAATATCTTTTCTAATACAACAAGCAGGCACCCACTTGAAAAACAAAGGAAGTACAATCCAAATTCTAGGTTTTAATTTTAAAATCTGATAACACGGTATGCCCAGTCACTATACTAGGGCAGAAAATTTTCTTTGGTTGTCTATTTTGTCGTAAGCAGGAGCCCAACTGGATAACAAGGGAATACTTTCTCAAAGTAATCGCAAGCAGGAGCCCACCTGGAGAACAAGGGAATACATTTTAAAGCAATCGCAAGCAGGAGCCTACCTGGAGGACAAGGGAATACCTTTTCAAACAGTTGCAAGCAGGAGTCCACCTGAAGAATGGACACATATTTCAAAACATCGCCAAGGCAACAACCAGAATTCCATTGAAAGAATACAAGATGCAAGTTCAAGGCAACACAAGAGCAAGTTTTAAGGCATAGATAGGATTTCTTGTAACTCATATAGCATAGCTTAGGCTAGCTTCTTTTTATCTTTACATGGTGTAATAAATGGGTCATCAAGCAGCAACAGCAGTGAAATCACAGCTTCCGGTAGTCCCAGCTACCAAACACTCCTGAACTACACTGACTTGATTCCTGTTTAGCCCATGATATATAGGCAACCTCTGAAGCAGGGTGCGGTCAACTCTTTCAAAAATGCTTCACAACGGAATACTCGAACGGGCAAAAATCGCTCGTATTTGCTCCCTTATCTTTGCACGAAAATTCTTCGTGTTTTCGAGCAAAGAGGGGCAGCTGTGAACACGTGATTTTTGCCCTAAGCAAATTATTCCTAAAATCCAAACAAAATTATTTTTCTTTATTTTTACAATTTTTGTTGATATTTGTTGTATTTTTGTGTTAATTAGTTGCATAATAATTCATATTAAAAAATATAAAAAATATGCATATGCATTAGGATTTTTAATTGTACAATTTTAGTATTAATTCATGCCGGAACAATTTAAGGAAAAAAAATCAAAGATAGCATTTTACTGTTTTAATTGGAAATTGCTATAAAATAGTTATTAAATAAATTTTGGGATTTAATTAGTTTTAGTTTAATTTCATAATTTAATAAAATAAAAAAATAATATATAAATCTGGAAAAGAAAATATACAAAAAAATAAAAGTACAAAAATACAAAAATAAAACAAAACAACAAAATAAACAAAAATTGAATAAATATGGCTTGGTCTACATCTTGGGCTTAATTCGGATCAGCCCAAACGAAAATCTCTTCAAAAATACCCCAGGCCCAAGCTTACATGATCCGGTCTGCCCCATTCATAGCCCAAACGATGTCGTATCATCATCCTTCAATCACAACCCTTTGATCATCCTAATCTAACGGATAAGGCCTGATCTCATTAATAATTGAAACGACACCGTTTAAATACCCATCCAATCTGAGCCGTTCAATTTAGTTCATCCAATGGCTCTGGTTCATTACTACCCTTTTAATATATCAATACCAAAGTAAAACCCTAAAAAACATTTAATTTTTCTTCATCTTCCTTCCCTAGCTGCCGCCATTGTCTCCCCTGTCAACCCACCGGAACCCTACCGGCGGAAAACACCACTTACACCAACCAATCCCAAAATTACACCACTTGACCACCTTCAACCCCTCTTTCCACCCCTCTACTCCGTTCACTTTAAATCTTTCCCCATCGTCTCGAATAACCAAATTTATTTCGCCGGAACCCTAACTCCGGCAAAAAATACCTCACCCAATCTAACTCAAAATAACACCAAATCATCTCCTAACCTTCCTCTACACGATTCTGAAAGTCTTGAACCCCAAAAACAACTGGAGAGGCTCGAATTTGATTCTGAAAATTCTCCGGTGAGTCAAGCTTATAAAAATTGCCACAAGACTCCCATCCTTGGTTCTTGGAGATTTTGACGCCTAAAAACAAAAAAAGAAAAGACTGTCCAGTGATTTAAAAAAGCTAAGTATTTTCCTCTTTTTATTTCTGTTTCTTTTTTTTCTTCTGCATGTGTTTGTTTGTATGTTTTTAATTAGTTGTCTCTTAATTTCTGTTTTTTTTTTAAATAAATAGATAGTATTTTAGGATTAAAATTTGATAGTACTATGTCTTAAAATTTTGAGTAATATTTGGTTTAAATTCTGATTTAGTAAATAAATTGATATCAAAATTAGTAGAATTAGATTTTTATGATCGAACAGTGTGATTTTAATTGTTGTTTGATTAATTTCTGATATTAATAATGTTTGATTGATAAGAATTGGTTATAGCTGTTAGATGTTGATCAGTAGTTAGTTAATGTTAGAATTAAAATTAGATTTGTTGAATTCTGTTAATTAGTTTGTTATAATTAATAGTTAAATCTGGCAGTTCAAGGGTAAAAGGGTGAATGATAGTAGGATTAATTAGTAAATTCAATTAAGTTTTAGGGGTAAAAGGGTGAAGGGCAGTAGGTTTAATTAGTAAATTCAATTAAGTTTCAGGGGTGTTTTGGATATATAAAAGGGCTAATAGTAATAAACCAAAGGAAGGGAGGGTATTTTGGGTAAAGAAAAAGAGTAATTGCGTAGATTTTGAAGTGAGGTGAGGGTATATAGGGAATTACACTAGATTAGAAGATTCTAGATGGGGGTAGTAGTATAACTCTTAACAAATAAGGGTAGCTAATTGAAATTACAAGTTAAAAATAAGGATAGAATTGAAATAAAAGAGGGACTAATATACAATTACTAAAATCTGAATTTCCCTCCAACTCTAACTCTATAAATAGGCATTGAAATGCCTTATTTTTAAAAAAGTTTTGAAAAATTTGAAATATCTCCCAAGTAATTTCCGCCTCCTTAGATCTAAAATTCAAAAGTTCAACATTTCAGAAAATTCAAAAAATTAGAAAATATCCAAAAATTCAAAATAGTACTGTTACATTAGAAGTTTGAGTTTAAACTCGATTTGAGCAGTGAATTTTCATCCTGATAATCCCTGAAGCTTTCAGAAGCTCTTAATTGATCATTCTCGCGTGAATTTGGTTTAATCAAATCTATTTTGGTTCAAATTGGATGCTGTGATTAGCCTGTTCGTTGTTGCTATTTAAAATCTACTGATTGATTCCGTCATTTTCTCCATCTCATTCTATTTTCAGGTACTTCTTCGATTTTCACATTGATGAAGCTATAGGAAAAGGGTTGAAGTGTTATATGTAATTGTTTGAATCTTCTGAAAAAATGTATACTGCTTATTGTGTATATTCAATTCAAGTATATTCATAACTAGACATTCATTAGTTTTGTATAAGGACTGTTCAAAGTATTACAATTGTTTAAATTTGATATAGTAGGTTAATTACCATCACTGCCTTCTTCTATTAGTTCGTAAGAAACTGAACCTTTTTTTTTAGAATTTCACATCTATACTTCTTGTAGAAAATCTCGTCCTAGTTTCAATTATAGTAAAATAAAGGTTGTTAGATTATATAGCTTTAATTTTAGTATTCATATGGCTATGAGTTCAATCCTAGTGCGAAATATGTTGCTGTTCATTTTAAAAGCTGAAACACGAATTTAAGATAGTTAAGGAATTGTAAAGTTTTGTTAGTAATGTAGTATATTATTAATTCTGTTATAGTATTCTGCTAATCTCAATTCGTTCAAATTTTGTTCGAGTATCTTTGATTGATGAAAGATAACAGAAAAAATAGGAAACAACTTTGAATGTTTAAATTTCTTATCATTTTAACGTAATTACAGTGGTTAAATTGTGAGTTCATTGGAATATTGATTTAATAGTAATAGTTTAAGTTGGATAAAAGATGATATGTTAAGAATTAATAGAATTACTTGAGGCTTAGTAAGCAAAAGCTTATTTTTGTATTATGGTTAATTGTTGAATGTATGCCTAAGCATGGATATAGTATTAATAGTCAATTTAATTGTAGATTTGTTAACTTCATGAGACTTCAATCTTTAGACCTCTTTTAGGTAGCTTTCTAGTGTTATTTGTTTGGGTTGGTCCTGAAGCCCAATGGATGGGCAACAAAATTTATGAACATTTGGGCCAGCAGTTCTAGGCCCAAACGGCTAAGCTTTAAGTAAAAATCAAAGGTCACAAGTACAATAATGTAATAAAATATACAAGTAAGAACATGAAAAATTAATCCATAAATATAAAATTGGGTCTTGAATTAGGTAGTGGATTTAAGCTAAAAGGTTTTATCTTTTTGTTTAAACTCGGACTTGAATTCGAGATTCGAATTTATATTCGTGAATTAATTGACTATTAGAGATAAATAAATAGAGAATTTTAGATTGTTAGTTGGCCTTAATAATAAAATGAGACGAGCCTCGCCAAATCATAGTATACAATTGCGGGGCCCTCATTAATTACTTACTAAAATACTTAGTATTCGGGATAGGTCGTTTAGCGAATTTTATGGCCTTCCCAAAAGATAACAATACGATAGTCGCTTTAGGCGTGATTTTTAATAATCTTACTTTCCTAATACGAGTGTGCATTTCATGCGACCCAAATCTAAATCCGAAAACGTTGAATAAGAATGTGTCGAGGATCCGGGTGCATTTCATGTGACGTGATCTGAAAACATGTTCTTAAACGACGTTCACTTTCCTTAAATAAAATAATTGATAAAAAGCGGTAATTAATTCTAAAATTGCACAAATGGGGTAACATGTATAAAAATTAAATTTTAGCCAAATATAACAGTTGAACGACCGTGCTAGAACCACGAAACTCGGAAATGCCTAACACCTTCTCCCGGGTTAACAGAATTCCTTACCCGAATTTCTGGTTCGCGACTGTTAAACAGAGTCAAACCTTTCCTCGATTCGGAATTCAAACCGGTGACTTGGGACACCATAAATCTCCCAAGTGGCGACTCTGAATTTTAAATAAAATGAATCCCTTTTCGATTGTCCTTAAATTGGAAAAACTCCTTTCTTTATTATATCCCTTCCCGGGGTGTAGTAAAAGCCGATAAAAGCTCTTCGGAAAAAGAAGGTGTGACAAAAATAATACCGGGAATTGCAGCAAAATAAGAAGGTGAAGGTCAGCCAAACCACAACAGAATAGCAGACGTAATTCAATAGGAAATCAGCGGATCCAAAGTAGAACCAAGAGTAGGAATAGACTGCAGCAGATTTTCGAACTCAAACTTCAAACTTCAATCAACCAAAACAAAACAAGCTGAAACTAGAACTAAATGATGTTGCTTCAAAGTGATCTTCAACAGGTGAATTGTAACTAATTTCAAGGCCTGGAAATGAATTTAAGCTAGGAAAAAAACTGGAGGAAACAGTGTGTTTTTTTTTTTGGATTTTCAGTATTTTTTCAGTAGCTTTGGAGTTTGAATTTTTGAATTTTGTTTCTGATTTCTCTAAGCTCTAAAAACTCGTTTTGAATTTTCAGATCTCTAAACCTTCTAATTTTTTTAAATTTCAGATCTAAACTTTCTCAGATTTTTTCCTCTCAAAAGCTTGTATTGTAAGCCAAGGTATTGCCCTTTTATAGATAAAGTCTTGACAACCTTCAGATTTTTCATTTACACCCTAGGTACCTCTCTTAATTTTTAGTTTTTAGCTACTTAGTCCTTTAGTTTATGACTTGTTGGTCAAGTTATACTACTAACTTCCTAAATTTCAAATTAGAACCCCCTTCTAGAAGGTTCTAGGGGGTTCTATTTTTAGTTACTACACTATTCTTTTATTGAACTACCTAAATTACCCTTGAATTAGTCCTAAAATTACTAAACTATGATAACTAACTCCCAACCTTGTTAACTTTGGTCAAAACTGACCATGGTTAAACAAAAAAAATGCTGGATTATTCAGCTATATCCAAACAATTCCTAAAAGTTGAACTAATCAATCAATCTAACTAATTATAACTAGAACTAAAAATTAATTCCAATCAATATTATACCCTAAGACTAATTTAATCACTGAATTAAAGAAACAATAACTGAACAAATCAACAAATTCAAAAATAAAGCTATACTGTAAAAATAAAAAACATGAACAAAGCATAAAGAAAATCAGCAAACAAGGAATCAATCATGAACAAAATTAAAACTATAACCCTAAAAGAAAACCTAAAGAAAATCAGTAGCGAACGTGGATCAAATAATTGAAACTGAATACACAAACAAAAATAGAAAAAGAAATCAAACTACATGATCAGAACCCTAAGTCAAGCACCAAAATAAAAACTAAAATGATAAAAGAAAAAGAAATAGAAGAACAAGCATAAGAAATCATGAACAGAAAAGAAAGTACCTCACAATTTCTGACTCTGACTCGAATTAGGGCTAACCTCTTGGAGTGATTTGGGACTATAATCACCCTTAATCATGTGTTTTAATAAGAAAACACATGATTAAGGGCTATTATAGCCCACAACTCGATATTCCCAAATTCGCAAAATTAGAGTTCTTAGATTGATTTTTCGATCTGAAATTCGAATTACTGGAGGAATATTTGAGGAAAAATAAATGGGGATTTAGGAAGAGGGAGGTAAGGAGGGTCTAGGGTGTAATTTGGGTGGGATTTGGAGGCGGCGTCGCCGTGTGTGGCGGAGGCGGCGACTAGGGTTTTCATTATTCAAGGGGTTTGGAGGGGTTTTGAGGAAAACTAATGCTGGATTTGTAATGAGGAGGATGAGAGGAAGCGATGGTGTATTTTTGGGAGTCATCGGAGAATCGCCGGCGGCGGAGGCGATTTTCGGTCGGCGGCGGACGGTGGAGGGATGGTGGAGCTAAGGTATGAGGAAGAGGGGTTTGGTCTTTAGGGTTTTTTACAATTTTTAGATACTTTTATTAAAATCTAAGATGAAATCAGAGCCATTGGATTATGAGGGATGGAGGGCCAGGATTAACTCATCATTTAGAGAACCTGAAACGACGTAGTAACACCCCTATACTATGTCGTTTCAATGGTCTGAGGGCTGGGGTATTTGGACCGGGCATGGGCGTGATTTGGGCCTGATTTTGGGCGGATTTGGGGACTTTGAACATTTGGGCTGATATGAATTAGCCCAAAATTGATGCCATTCTTTGAATTCAATCCCTTTATTTTCCTCATTTCATTTTTTCTTAGATTTTGTTAATTAAAAAATAGAAACCTGATTTAACTCTAAAATTAAACTAATTAATTTTCCCTAAAATTAACTAAATCCCAATTTAAAAAGAAAACTATGTAAAAATACAAAAGGACTATTTTTTTGTGATGTTAATTAACTAGTGAAACTAAAAATATAAAAATAGGATCCTAAATGCAAATGTGCTATTTTTATATTTTTTATGAATTATATCAATTAACAATGCACACAAAGCTGCAAATAAATACAAAATCATACAATTAATTCCCTAAAATTCAAATAATAATAAGAAAAATCCTAATTTTATGAATTCTATAGGAATAATTTAAGCGAGACAAAAATCACGTGCTCACAAGGGACAACAGAAGTAAACAAGTTGTTCTTTCTACAGAGGAACAGGGTGACGAGGAAGAAGATTTCAGACAGTCATCGCACATTCCTTTGAGGATATGGCTGCCATGGCTACCGCCATGACCACAAAGCCATTATCAGGTGAGGCAAGCAGCTCCCAGCACTATCTAGTCGGAGGTTCCACAGCTTGCAGAACTCCCTACCTTGGTCCCGAACACCACTGTCTAGTCGGAGGTTTCACTCATTGCTTCCCTAGTCTCAGCTCCCGGTCCCACGGCCACATCAGACAATCTAGCTCCTCCAAGCACTTAGTGCGCCCCAAGAAGCTCCTAAAATCTGCTCTTACTTATTCAATGTAATGTAATGGGGACAATGCATGCTTCTATGTTGGGGGTGGCACATAAAGAACTTTTGTAGCTTGTATATAATTGTTAGTCTTGACAATGTAGACGTGTAGATAGTAAAAAATTCCCCTTGATTTTTTTTATAGGATTCTTTTCCAAAGGTGTAATAGTAGAATCACCGCCGTAGCATGAAACATATTGACTTATTTGGTGCTTTTAGTCTAGATTCAAGCATGTGATAAGTTTTTGTTGAAGCAATTCTACCCTTCAAATTTTGTGAATAAATAGTCATTTTTCTAAAAACGAGGCTCGTCCTTTGATCTATTTGTTTTTTAAAAAAAAAACAAGAAGTGGGAGAAAATGGCTACAAAATGGCGCATGTGTTGCAAGAGTTTGTGATAAGAAATATAAAAAAGTAGCAATATGGCGCATTTGCAAATCGATCTGAGGGATGCGAAATAATTTGTCCGTTACTTCATGTGCTTAACACCTAGTTTTGACATTACTCAACATGGCAAATTGTCCACCAACCTTTTTTTCTGTATATATTCTTATATTTGTAAAACTAATAATGTAATAGAACCTTAACAGAAATGGGTACAAAAAAATAATTAAAGCGAATTTCAAAAGAGTTACCTTCATTAGTAATATTTCTTTTTCCTTTTAAAGAGTTGTGATAGTATTTATTACCGGGCACATTTCATGTTATATATTTCTTTTTTCTTTTTAAAGAATTGTAATAGGAAAATGGATTGATATGCTTTAAATTTTAAAGTGGGGCATTTGCATCTATACCTATTTTTTGTGTCACGTTTTAACTTGTGCTCTCTTTGCAAAAAAATTGAAAGCGTACCTGCTTTATGGGTCTGAAGTAGCAAGTGTGCTGAAGTTTTTGTTTGTAATTGGTAAACCTAAGCATAGTAGCTGAAATTTTGTTCTCTATTTGCTGAAGTTTTTTTTTTGTACCTGACGAACTTCAACTCTAAAGCTGAATTTTTTTGTTTTGTAACTGGCGAACTTCAGTTCTAAAACTGAAGTTTTTATTTTGCCTTAGCTATTAATTAATAATATAGGCCGAAAACAATAGCAAACTCCAGAAACTTAACTACTGAAGCAAGCATATTCCAAACCATTGGCTTCACAGTATGTGCAGTTCAAGATAGTAGACGATTTGTGTGAAGAAAGGACGTGAAAATGAACCAGCTTGCAAAAATGTAAATACACGATCCCACTGTTATCATCTAACAAATCTATCTATGCACAATCCAATCCACAGCAGATAAAATAGGAAAATTTTTACACAAGAACAACTGAGCTCCCTACTTTTTAATTTTATAGCTCATATTTATGGCGATCATCTTATGAACTGAAGTTCCATAGCAACAGCAGAAGAAAGAAGAAGAAGAAGAAAACGAAGGAGGAGAAAGAGACTAAATTTATTTAAAAGGTGGGTACAAGTTAAAAGTTTTTAAAAAAACGAGTATAGATTCCCGTGCAATTTTTACATTTAAAGTAGGGTGTGAAGTAGGACCGGATTTGACTACCTTAATATATCTAATTTAACCACGAACTCCTAATTATTTGGAGATTATTTAATTTAGACAAGTGAAGATCTGATTTGACACTACTTCCAGCAGTTTGATTGACTAATTTTTTTATGGTACAAATCTTTTACAAATAGAAATTTAGATCTACAGCTATTTACATCATTCAATCTTAAACAACTCATCAAAATAAGGAAAGAACTAAATAAAATAAATAAATAAAAGACAGCAGACTATAAACCTCCATAACCAACTTGTCCGGCTCATTAGTCATTTGGACCCAAAAAAAAAAAAAACATTTGGCTCGATGTATTCTTTTCAATAAGAACAATATTTAGAAATAATAAAGAATATGTTTTTTTGAAAGTAACACTAATATACGAGGAGGCTTACACATTTAACCGTAGGTTAATAGTGTCAAAGAATAATGGTCTTTTACCCAGTAATATTAAGTTAATTAAAAATCAGCAAAGAAGTAAATAATAAAAAAAATCAACATATGTTACAAGATTAAAAAATGTACTATATAAATATAAAATGAGATTTTGGGCTGGCATGGGGTAACTTAAGCTCATGTGTGAGCTGGATTCAAAGACCCACTACCATATATAAAAAGGAAGAAAAAAAGAAAGGAAAGAAGCATTAAAAGAATAAATGAAAAAAAAATAAATAGGCAGGAGTAATGTAAATGAGGTAATTATCCCCTGAATTCTCTTTCTGTTGCTTTCTTCCCCTTCAACTCAATAACAACTGTTGTTAATATGGTATTGATATATATTAGTACTTAGATTTTTCAGAGAGTGTTAATTGGCTTCTTGTTGGTAGTGGGTGAGTGGTGAAATCGATGTCTGTTCCTAGTTCAACTGTCTCTGATCAGTTTCCAGTGGGACTCCGGGTGCTTGTAGTTGATGATGATCCTACTTGCTTAAGGATCTTGGAGAAGATGCTCAGGAACTGCCATTATCAAGGTTTCCAACTTTTTTCGAAATTTTAACTCTTTGTAGTTTCTAATGATGATTGATTCAACATTTGCTTTTTACAAATTTATGCTGGGAAAGACGTCGTTTTAGATCTCTCTTTGGATGTAAGATTTAAACTTCACTTAATTGGTTTCTAGGGTAATTTTCAAAGAAAAAAAAAGGGCAGCCCGCGGGTCTAGGGATTGTGATGTAGATAGCTGCTCTAATGCAAGCATTGCTCTTGCAATTAATTTGAATCACCATATGGAGCTATTCACAGTCTCGGAATCCCAAACGGACATTGATAACACTTAAATGCACTTCAAACAAAACTTAGGAAATTTCTTCCAAAATGCTAACTTCCACAATAGGCGCCAAAACGCTCTTGGGTTATCCAAAACCCAATCCGGGCATACGCCCAAGTCCGAAATCATCATACGAACCTACTGGAACCTTCGGATCCCGATTCCTAGGTCATTTACTCAATTCCAATCCTAGTTCATTCTTTAACTTTTAAGCTTCCGAAATAAGAATTTTCTTCCCAAATAAACTCTGGACTTTCCGAAATTCAATTCCGACCACGCGTACAAGTTATAATACCTAAAATGAAGCAGTTCATGGCCTCCGACTACTGAACGGAGCGCTAGTACACAAAACGACTGGTCGGGTCATTACAGTATAGGCTGTCCATGGCCTGAAAAGCCATGGACGCCGGTGAAATCATGGTGGAACAAGGTAGGGGGAGGTTAATGTAACGGGGAGGGCTAGAGAGAGTTTGAGAGATGAGAGTTCAAAGGTGGCGTATTTGATATAATAGCTTGGGGTTAGGGTGGGTATGGAAATTAAAAAGTAAAGAACGGATCATGGCCATTGATCAAAATGATCAACGGCCAAGATTAAAAGAGGAACCGGGCGGGTCTGAAAACGAATTGTGAATTAGGCTTGGGTGTACGAATAGGGGTATAATGGGAATTGTAAAAACTTTCTAAGGGTTAGCTCGTAATTTGATAGCATTCAACATGCCTTTTCCTATGATACGTGGACCACTTTGTTTACACAATTTCACATCTTAATTCTCTGTTTTTGCTTCTACAGTAAGTTCAAAGACCTCGACTCATTCTCTCTTTTCATGACTCGTGACCTATAAAGACAACTTTATCATTGCTCCAAAGTTCACCTTCCTAATTTTCAATGAAAAAACAAACTTAATATGTAGGTTAGTGAGTTGTTTTCCTTTTTGTTGCTCTTGCAATTAATTTTAGCTTATTGTATGTTCCAGTCACCAAGTGTAATAGAGCTGAGGTTGCCTTATCGTTGCTCCGGGAAAACAAGAATGGGTTCGACATTGTTATAAGTGATGTCCACATGCCAGACATGGATGGTTTCAAACTTCTTGAGCACATTGGTCTGGAGATGGACCTGCCTGTTATAAGTGAGTTTCCTGTTTCATTTTGGTAAAAACTGTCATGTCTTTAGGGTTTAAAAGCTATTGATTTCGTACTAATTGGGTGGATTACGACTCTAGTGATGTCTGCGGATGATAGTAAGGATGTGGTTATGAAAGGAGTTACTCATGGTGCATATGATTATCTGATCAAACCGGTGCGGATTGAGGCGCTGAAGAATATTTGGCAGCACGTTGTTCGTAAAAAGAAGCATGAGTGGAAGGACAACAATTACGATCAATCTGGAAGTGTGGAAGAAGGAGATCGGCAGCAGAAACCGCCAGAAGATGCTGATTACTCATCTTCAGCTAATGAAGGAAACTGGAGAAACTCGAAGAAAAGAAAAGAAGAGGAAGAAGAAGCTGAAGAAAGGGACGGTACATCCACATTAAAGAAGCCACGTGTTGTTTGGTCAGTGGAGCTTCATCAACAATTTGTGCAAGCTGTGCATCAACTTGGAGTTGACAGTATGGGCCATTTTCTCTTCTGTTTACTATATATAAACTTTTATATTGTTAAGATATTATCCCTCATTGCTCTGTGTGTTCTGGATGTTAGCTTTCATTTGCATGTGCTTTCTCCACCTCGTTTTTCTGTATTTACTTGTCTTGTAATATGTTTCCAGGCCGAGGGTCTATTGGAAACAGTCTCTCTACTTTCATTAGGTAGGGGTAAGGTCTGCGCACAGACTACCCTCCCCAGACCCCACCTGTTGGGAATATGCTGGGTATGTTGTTGTCGTTGTACTTGTCTTGTAATCTGTTAACATATTTCTCACTTGTTGTATATGGGTGGGTTCTCCTTTATGTTCTTTTCTAGTATGAGTTTCTTTTCATTTGTAAAGAATATTAAAAATCTGATTAGAGAGATGTAACCTTACAACTGGCAGAAGGAGTTCTTGTCAAAGGATTATAATTAGCCTAACCAAATGTTTTCTTGTTTTATGTCTCGTGCCTTCTTCCATCCTAGTCTTGGGTGGACAATGAAGGGGATGTATTCAATTTTGAGACCTCGTTCCGGCGAAGTGGATCTGTAGCTTCTTTCCTATACTTCATAAGAATATTGTCTTTTCCATTTCACTACCTTCAAAAAACACTAGGTTATTGGGTGATTGTGTGTTGGGGAGTGGTTTGTTAAAAACGCATACATGATAGCCAGGGGCGGATCTAGGATTCAAATTCTATGGGCTCAACAAGGTTCTTACTTCTTAGCATTGAGCCCATTATATTTAACAGTTATGAGTTCGTATTTACTATGTTTTGCAATTTTAGTGGATTTTTACGGATAAATTTGTGCTCCGCATTGAAAGTATTGGGTTCAGGTGAACTCGGCAACTATAAGCTGCATCGGCCCTTGATAGTTTAAGTAGTACATAGTATAGCATGAGCTATGTGAGATTTCGGGTTTTAGCTAGGAACTTTGGTTTGTTCAGATGTCACTTACTCTGTCATATCAAATTATGTTTTTACAGAAGGTTGAGATTATTCTATTTGTAATTGGAAGTCTAATCATTACATCAGATAATTTTATACCTTTCTTTTGAAGCATCAGTCATAGGTTAATTTCCAGTATGATATGCTAAAAGAAAGAAAAAGGAAACAATGAAATAAAATCTGGATCTAATGAAAAGATTGGATTAGAAGTTTTGGAAAAGAAAAAGAAACAAAAATGAAATTGGAAGAAATGAAAATGACTGAGAAAGAAAAATAAACAAAAAATTCTTGACTGTCCTAAAGTTGTCATAGTTTCTTTCACTATATAATCTGGTTATAAGAAATTGTATAATTTTGTTGTGCTGTCTTTTACTGTACAATTTGTTTTATGTGAACTCAAAATTAATACTTATTGACATTTTTGTTGTCTATTCGTTCTAAATGTTTCAATATTGGATATGAATGCAGAGGCCGTTCCGAAGAAAATTCTGGAACTGATGAACGTTCCTGGACTAACCAGAGAAAATGTTGCTAGCCACCTTCAGGTAACTTTAGACTTTTACTTTTAATCCTTTTACAGAGTCATGCCCAAGAAATTTAATTGCCCAAAGTCTTTGTCTTGGTAGTTGTTTTGCATTTTGAGGTAGAGAAATGTTTGTCTAATTTCTTTAACAGAGCTCTCAATGGTGGCAATCACTTTCTGCAGAAATATCGGTTGTATCTCAGAAGGTTGAGTGGTGTATCACAGCACCAGAGTAGTTTGAACAACTCGTTCATGGGACGCCCAGACGCAACTTTTGGCACAATATCTTCCCTCAACGGGCTTGATCTTCAAGCTATTGCTGCCGCTGGTCAAATCCCTGCGCAAAGTCTTGCTACCCTCCAAGCAGCGGCCCTAGGTAGATCTGCTGCTACAAAATCTGCCATATCTATGCCCCTAGTAGATCAAAGAAACCTTTTTAGCTTCGAAAATTCCAAGTTGAGATTTCTAGAAGGGCAACAACAACTAAATAATAGCAATAAGCAAATTGACTTGCTGCATGGAATCCCAACCACCATGGAGCCAAAGCAGCTTGCTAATTTACACCACCCTTCCCAGCCCTTCGTGGGTATGAATACGCAAGTGAACTACATGGCACAACATAATAATTCTTTGCTTTTGAGAATGTCCCAATCACAACCTAGGGCTCAAATGCTAAATGGAGCGAATAATGGCCATCAAGTTTCGAGGCTTCCATTATCCATGCAGCAACCGTTGTCGCCAGAGGGGATACCTGGTACTGTCCCAGCACAGAGTGGTATTGTTGACAATGCACGAGGGAGCGTGTACAATCCAGTCTCACAATCGTCTTCAATGGTAGATTTCTCGCTAAATCAAAGCAAGGATTTGCAAAGCTACAACTTTTCTCTTGGGAGTAATAATTCAGGGATGTCCACTTTGACCAATAGAGGGATGCTTCAGGAAGAGATGAACTCCGACATCAAAGGATCTAGAGGATTCCCTTCTAATTATGATATGTTCAATGAACTCCATCAGCAAAAATCACAGAACTGGGGTTTACAGAATGTTGGGTCAACCTTTGATGCCTCTCATCATCCATGTATACAAGGGACTCAGAGTGTCTCATCACAATTGTTACTTCAGCAAGGGATCTCTTCAACACAGCACAGTGGACAAAACAGAAATGCTCCTATTGGTAAACCAATGTACTCCAATGTGGATGAAAGCGGACATGTTAATCCTATGGGTGGACCACAACTTAACTCTCTTGGTGGAAATATGCTTGCTGTTAAAGCTGAAAGATTTTCCGACTCAGACTATCACAGTACCATTTACCACGAGCAATTTGGACAGGAGGACCTCATGAGTGCCTTCTTAAAACAGGTTAGTCCTAATTTGTTATCCTTAAAGAAGATAGCTTCTAAATCAAATTTTGTAGTTCATGACTTAAACGCTTGTTGCTAATTTGAATAACTTTTATTTGCAACAGCAAGGAAATGTTGGACCAGTTGAAACTGAATTTGGCTTCGATGGATACACACAGGACAATCTTCCTGTGTAAGATGTGAACAAAGCATAGTTGATGGCACTGAACATATAATTCAAAGTAACTAGTGTACATACATAGTTGCCGTTACAGCTGAAAATTTCCCTATGAACCAAAATGAAGGAGTCTCAGTTTTCTATTCAGTTGTAAGGTCTCAAGGTTGCTGGTTCTTATTGGAAAAGAACTCAGCTGTCAGATGGCAAGTATGGATATCAGATAGATCATAGAAGGGTAAATGTGTATGATATTACTGCATGTTGTGCAAAGGCATACATGCAAAGTTTTGGCTGGTATTGCTAGATGCAGGGATATTCGTAAACAGGAAGGTTAAGTTCTAACTTCAATAATGCAAGTTTTCTTCCCTTTCACTTAGGATTGATCTTTAAATGTACAGATTTCATTTGAAATGCTTATTAAGCCAAGTCTGGATTCATATATGTGTTCATTTACCTGGTCATTTCATGTTCTATTTTTGAGGCGTGCAGCTCACACTTGGAGATGTATTTTCTAAGTATTACCTATTTCTGTGTAGGTTTAGCGAAGTTGAGTTATGTACAAATATGATCCTTTTTCTGCTTGCCAAATAGCTCTTGAATGATAGATCATGTATACTTCAAAATTTTATTCGTCCCAGGGCTTTATAGCAAAGCAGAAGAATTCGTGGATATCATTTGGAATGATAGATCTATCAAAACAAAAAGACATTTGGAATGATAGATCTATCAAAACAAAAAGACATTTGGAATGATAGATCTATCAAAACAAAAAGACAGTAATACGCCAGTGTCATCTGTTTTTTGTGAAAGAATGAATTGGCTGTTTATATAGCTCTTTGTGGAACTGCTATTCTTGATCTCTGCGCTTTTATTTCAATTGTTTAAGAAAACAATTTACTCCCGAAATATTTCTTATTCGATCCAACACAAAAGATGTAGGTGCAAAGCTAAAATAGAGTGAAATGACTAAAAAGAAACCCCTAGTAAGGGAATTTTTGCTCAGCTACATTGACATGTTACAACGCTAAGAATAAATTTGCTAATCACAAAAAACAATAAAGACTGAAAATTAATTACAAGTACTAATCAGGTATTCAAACTGAGTATAACGAATATGTTGTCTGGAAAAAAAATTCCAAATAAGCAGATAATTACAAATCAAAACTTGCCAAAAATACCTTGTCCCGAGTACACATGGACATAATCTGATTAAAAGACTGTTTCACCAGCAGCACTAAACCTGGTTGCATCATCTAAAGAATGAATCAATTGGCAGGTATGGAATAAAGAGAAAATGTCGCATTTCACTGCTATTGTCGCATCAACATAAAAACCACAAGTGCTAGTATGGAAGTAGCGACAGTAAACGAAGATATCCTGCTACATGAGCTGCTTGTTGGGAGTATCTTTGGCAATGAGCACTCTTCTCCGTTAAAATATACCTTTGTTGGGAACCCATCACCGCCAGGAATGTTGATTCCAGGGATATTCTTCTTTGTGAATGAGATCACTGATTGTTGTTTCCCAGGTACTCGGGGATCTTTCTCTGGATTAGCTCCATCTGTTTCTGCTACTAGATAGTTCAAGCCCTCCAGGCCTTGCATGAACAAGGTATTGTTAACGCCGTCTAATATAGTTCCATTGAAGGAATACACCGCATCAAAACCAAGGGCTGCTTTATCCAATTGCACCGCGGTGAACCAATCAGCAAAAGAAGTATCATCCCAGTTAAAGAGGGTGATCCTGGCAGACCATCCACCCCTATAGTCTGTGAATAAATGCCAGTTGATGCTGACACCGCAGTTATCTCCGCATGGCAATGGGTTCGAAACTGGAAGATGATTAATATCAGCCCAGGCAAGGGACATCTTGGTTCTATTCTCAAATGGGACCAGAAGAGCCTGAGATGGTAGGAGAAGAGCAGGAGCTTTTGCACTACATGTCCGAGCGGTATTAGAAGGGCAACCACAGGAGCATGTTGGACAAGGAATGATAGATTCATTGTAGAAAGCAGAGAAAGATACACAGCATCTAGGGCTTGCTCCTTTTGGTTGGGTGATGTTGCATACAACTTGCCAACTTGCAAATGCTGCTGTATCGGGTAGCAATCCACTAGGATCAGGAAACTGGCTGGGGCTTACACGGACTGGAGGTCCACATTTATAATCTGGATTCAGTCTGCCTTCAATCTTCCAATTCTGAGGAGGAGTGAACGAGGAGCGATTGAGATCCGGAGGCATTTTGAAGACGTTTATCTGGAATGCTGAAGCAGACTTGCTTGGGTCCATGGCAGGTGGCAAGATCGTTCCATTTCGGCAACAGAAAGGTATCATCCCCAACTTTGTGTCATTGGTCTTTTCCAGAGGTAGATCGATTATTGTTGGCCTTCTCTCACAGTTCAATCCATTGGAGAAGTCAAGGCTCTGATAAAATTTTCCCTGTGGTCCGAAAATGCAGTCAGAAGTATCAACAACAGAGGGGTAAGCACCCTTCATTTCCCAGATAAACTCATCCTTCATCCAGTCCCAACTTAGTTTCCAGTTATCAAGGCGGCCGAGGGGGTTATGGTTTGCAATCTTAACCTGTGCCCAGTAATTTGAATCATATGTTCGTAGGATATCGTACATAATTGTAAGATCCCCATCTTGCCGTAGACTGAATTCCTCATCCAATGTCAGATTTGTCTTGAATTTTGGGTCTTTAGTGCAGCATACTTGCATAACACTCTTTCCTGAACAAGGAAGCATAGACAATTCAGATATGCTACAACCTACAAGTGTACTTAAAAAGAAAACGAAGAAGAAATTACTCAGGCAGACGTAGATTTCCAAATACAATACTCCCTCCGATCCAATTTATGCGAACCTATTTGACTGATCACGGAGTTAAAGAAAAAATAAGACCCTAAACAAGTCAAAAAGGGTCCATATTATTTGTGTAGTTATAAAAGTTTCTCATTAAGGGTAGAAAACTAAATTGTTTTCAAATTTAGAAAGAGGTCATTCTTTTTTGGAACGGACCAAAAAAAGAAATATATTCATAACGGATGGAGTATTAAGTAAAGTTATAAACTACCAAAGGTTTTTTTTATAAAGAATCCAGGAGAAGCTTGAAATACCAAAAATTATTGACAAATCAAACATCCAGGAAATTATTGAAGAAAATTTGCAAAAGATCAATTAGGAATTCTAGGTCAGACATAATGCTCCATCCAAGTTGACATAGTAATGAACCAAATTCTCCAGAAAATTATTCGTCTATGTAACCGTCCTTATTACTCTCGAATAAATCTAATTTGAAGGAGGAATAGTAATTAGGGTAGATCATCTATTTTTTTTAGCTAATAATTTTAGTAAGCAATCATCAGTGAACCAATTTGAATGTCAAATTATTTGAAGCATCAACGATGACCAGCTTATAACCCTCACCGCAGAATTCAGATCTGTGCAAATAGCACAAACAACTAATCCATTAAAATTCGAACATTGATCTAAATTTCATAACTAAAGCAGACAAAATAAAGTTACATAAACAAATCAATCGAAATATACCATCTTCAAATTATTCAAACCATCTCTGCTATTAATGAAGCAAAAATATTATTGCAAAAATGAAATTAAATCGAATCCATACCTTGCATAGAGGGTTTAGGGCAAATAAACCCATCATTGACCAAAGAAATATTCGACGGCATAGGGACATTCGGAGATCCAACTCCAAACTGGGTACCCTTAATCAGAACCTGCACACTCGTTTGCGTAGCATCTCCAGCAGTTTCAATAGCAGTCTTAAGATCCGCATTCGGAAACCCAGCAAAGACAGTACCATTACCAACTTTAGCAGGTAAAGAAGACCCATCAGCAAGAACAACATTAGAAGCAGAGACCAAAATCTCATCGTGTTGAAACCCAACAAAGACTCTCCATAACTTTAGTTCGTCAAGCCCGTTGTTTATTATGCTTAAAATGGACTGAAACTTGTAAGGTTGATTTTTAGGGTCGGAGGGTTTGATTTTAGATCCGGAAGTGAACACGTACTGTAGGAATATGCCGTTGCAGTCGTCGGATGCGGGAGCCGGAGCTTCGGCTACTGTAGATGTTTGTCCGGCGACTTGAACGGCGACGGAGATGAGGAGAAAGAGAGAGAGAAATGTAGTGGGTGCCATGTTCTTTGAATGTGCTTTCGGATTTACAGAGACGTTTTATGTCTGAAAAATGAATTTTATATACGTAGATTGTTTAGTCGTGTGCGTGTCTATGTGAAACGCGGAAAAAGAAAGGAAGTCGAAAGAGTGTAGACAGCTTAGGTAAAGCTGTGCTCTATAAATAAATAAATAGTGGGAGTTTTAAAATTTTGAAAAAAGAAAAAGAAGGTTTTTATTTTTATTCCAACTCAGTTTATGTGATTTCACTTTGATGTCAAAGTTGTTTGACTATTTCTTATTAGCAATCTAATTTGTTCTAATCTTCATTTGAGTTTATTTGACTCTTCAAAGTTTGGTATGGTTTTTGTTTTTCAACTATAAACTAAGACACAAATCGATACAAAGTGACATCTCCAAGTATGTGCTTATTACAAGAATATGTATGTATGTTAATTCAGACAAAAAAATAAATTCAATTGAAGTATATTTCAGAATTCTTGGTGTCAGCATTTTTATCTAGATTAAGTGGGCGTTTGGACATAAGAATTGTAAAATTACCAAAAAAAGGTAGAATCTTTTTCAGATAAAAATGATATTTAAAAATTAAAATTGTGCTTGGACATGAATATAATTTTTGATTGTTTTTAAAATTTCATAAATAATGTGAGTGAAAATTTTGAAAAATTATTTTTGAGCTATTCAAATTTTCAAAAAAATTCAAAATTCAACTTCAAATGAAAATTAAAAATTTTATGGCCAAAAACTTATTTCGAGAAAAAAAAGTAAATTTTTTTTTTATGTCCAAACAGGCTCTAAAATATGATTGATATTATGATGTTTTATTTCAGAATAATTCATTAATCATCCTACATAAAAACTAAAATTATCGTCTTAAAATTTGTGTATTTAGTCAAATATTATAGAATAAAATGAGATGACATGAACGGAGTAGAGCTGTAGAACTGTGTAGTTTCATATTTGGTTGGAATGGAATTCAAATAAAATAAATGAATAATGCAATGACAACGTGGCGTCTATGAATGGGTAATCGATGGAGTATTAGATTTGAAAATTGAAGAGTGGATGTATGCAAATAGACGTGAAGTGGGCCCACTGTTACTTTTGGTTACCGTTGAGAAGAACGTTGTTTGATTCTTTCTAAAAAGAAATTGGATTTTGTAAGGCTGAAAGCGAAATACTCTCTGTGGGGGCTTTGGCTCAGCTGCGTTTGGAAAAAGTCATCCTGCGATTTGATACTTTCAAATATATATATATATATATATATATATATATA
>MU701974.1:42666-61956 GCA_026770625.1 Nicotiana glauca | reverse complement strand
GGTGGGTGGGGTATGGTGGGGTGGGGTCGGTAGGTGGGGGTAGGTTGGTGGGTGTTGGTAGGGATACGGAATAGGACAGGCAATGTTGAAAAAGAGTTCTAAAAAATATTTTCCCCTCTCTTGATAGGAGAAATATTTTCCTCCAATTAAAGAAAAATGAGTTCACGAGGATAATATTTTTCAAAACATTTAAGCCAACCAAACATGGAAAATTTTAAAAATATTTTCTTTGATGCCAAACACAGTCTAATTATCTATACATATAATTGTAACTAATCTATGTTATTATAAACCACAGATTCCAAAGTAAAATGTTGATCTACTGAAATAAAGCTCCACAATTTCAATAGGTATTGTTATAAGAATAGAAGTATACTAAGCAACAACTTAGAGGACTAAAGTTTAAATATTGTGTTAGTTGGTTAGAAGTCGATTAATACTGTATAAGAGGGGACCACTGAATTGTAATGAGCTGATTTAGCTCTTCTTCTAAAACACATCTCTGTATCTCACATTCCTTCTCCACTTCTTCTTCTACATCTTTGTTACATGTGTGAATTCCTTGTCAATTAGTGTAGATTTTATCATGGTATCAAAGCGGCGATCACAGATTCATCGAAATTAGGAAGAAATTTGAAGAATCGAAGCTTGACTGAAGCTCGACGGAACTCTGATATGCTCAGCCATGGCCGAAAATGAAGTTGCTTCAATGAATTATAATCATCCACTGTTTTTGCAACCTCATATGCTCCTAGACTTGTCCTAATATCGCTTAAGCTCATAGGGCCAGACAATTACGCACTGTGGAGCAGGGCGATGAAATTGGCACTCTGGGAAAAGAGTAAATTAGGGTTTGTAGACGGAACCTGTGTGAAGTGAACATATAGAGGCGAATTGGCAGAGCAATGGAAAAAATACAATTCAATAGTTTTGTCGTGGATCAGAAGTACTGTATCAAATGAGTTGATGCCAAGCATTGTCTATGCTTTAAATGCGAGAAAAGTATGGAGTGATTTTCAGGAGAGGTTTGATAGATCGGGTATAACTAGAATCTATATGGAGTGATTTTCAGGAGAGGTTTGATAGATCAGATCTAACTAGAATCTATAACCTCTGGACAACTATAGCGACATTGAGACAAGGTACTGATTTTATAACTTCGTCTTTTTCTAAAATAAAGGATCTATGGGATGAATTAGATGTATTAGTGCCTCTATCTTCATATGATTGTGAGGAGGCCAGACCTTCAGTTGAATATTTAAGGTCACAACATTTTGCAGTTTCTTATGGGATTAAATGAAACTTATAGTAACATAAGGAGTAATGTAATGGCAAAAATACCTGTTGTGACTGTTAATAAGCTTATGCAATAGTTGCTCAGGAAGAAAGCCAAAGAACCTTAGGAGTGGTTGATATACATAAGGAACCACTCATTATGTTAGCAGGAAAAAGTCCAGATTAGAGGTAAAAGTCCATGAATCATTTGTGAGCATTGTGGATATAAAGGTCACCTTAAGTAGAATTATTTTAAGATAATTGGCTATCCAGCTGATTTCAAGAGCAAGAGGAAAAATCAGACTAGAGGAGGCAAGGTCTATACCAACAATGTGAATGTGAGCAATGAGGAAAATAAGGCAGCAGTTGTTCAAGTGCAGAGGAATGGACAATTCTTCACTGAAGAACAATACAAGCAACTTGTCCAACTTTTGTCAAAACCAACAACACCAGAATGCTCCACTAACATGACATGTATAATTTTCTTATTGGAAAATGCAGGTATGTGTGATTTTGATTGGGTGATAGACACATCAGCAACTCATCATGTCACATATACTAAGGATATTCTGAGTAACATGAGAAGAACTGATGATTAAGGAAGGAGTGAAATGCAATTACCCACAGGAAATAAGGCACAAATAACACATACTGGAGAAGCATCTATACTGGGAAATAAGACAGTTAAAAATGTCTTATGTGTGCTGGATTTTAAATTCAATCTGTTGTCTGTATCAAAGATCACCAAAGATCTCAGTTGCTCAGCCACATTCTTTCCTGATTTCTGTATGTTTCAGGATCTTTATAGTGGCAGGGTGATGGGGATTGGTAGAGAACACAATGGATTATATCTGCTGAATGAGAACATAACAGTAGTGGCAGCAGGTTTCTTGGCGAATGAAGGAGCTGAAAGTAAACTCTGGCCCCTGAGGTTAGGTCATGCATCTCTGAAGTCAATGCAATATTTCCCAGAATTGAGGAATAAAAATGGACATGCAGGTGCAAGAAAATTGTAATATGTGTCCATTAGCTAGGCAGTGTAGGTTAAAGTTTCATTCAAGTAATACTAGCTCAGATTGTTCCTTTCAACTCATCCACCTAGATGTTTGGGGACCTCATAAGGTACCCACATATAATATAAAATACTATTTTGTTACCATTGTGGATGATTACATTAAGTATACCTGGGTATGCTTGATTCAATCAAAGTGTGAAGTGCTGGTTGTAATAAAGAACTTTCTTGTTATGATAAAAAATCAGTTTGGTGTTAATATGACAGTGTCGAGGTCTGATAATGGTAGTGAATTTTTTAATTCCCAATGTAATGAGTTTTTGACATCTCTAGAACTTATACATCAGAGTAGCTGTCCATATACACCTCAACAAAATGGCATAGTGGAGAGGAAACACAGAATATCCTAGAAGTTGCAAGGGCGCTAATATTCCAAAGCTCAGTGCCAATGAGATTCTGGGGTGATTGTGTGAGTACAGTAATGTGAGCACGTGATTTTTGCCCTATATGAATTACTCCCATAAATTCAAAATAAAATAATTTCTTTCAGTGTTTGCAATTCTGTGGATTTTCGTGGCATTTTCTGTTAATTGCGTGCATTTTTGTCTGTGCATTTTAATTGGTGAAAAATACAAAAAAATATATATTGCATTTGCATTTATGTTCTAATTTTATATTTTTAGGTTAATTATTTAATTAATGTTACAAAATAGAAAAAAGTAACAAAAATAGTTCATTTTTACATTTTTAACTTTTAATTTCTGAATTTGTCATAGTTTTCTTTTTAAATTAGGACTTAATTAATTTTGAGAAAAGCAATTAGTTAGTTTTTGGATTTAAATCAGTTTTTTATGTTAACTTGCATCTGAAAAAAAAAAAAGAGGAAAAGATTTTGGAAAAAAGGAGATCAGGTTTTTCATTTGGGCCAAAAATAACTAAAAATTGCCAAGCCCAAACCCGTCCAAACCACCTAACCCGACCCAAAACCCACTAAAAGACCCAGTCTAGACCCACCTCTTACCAAATACAACCCTGTTTCATTTGAAATGAATCCTAGCCATCTAGGTTAAACGATCCAACAGTTCTTAACCGAGGATCGTTTGGTATATTATTGTCTGAACGTTGCCCCCCCCCCCCCCCTCTCAGAACCCCACCCATAACCCGTCTCTCACCCTTCCTAGTAACGCCGCCGTCGGAAATTATCCCACGGCGGCGACAAGTCTGCGATGACCGTGAAATTAATACCACAACTTCCCCTTTGCCTTATCATGTCAAATTCACACCCAGTTTCCCTCAAAACTCGCCCAAATCCTCTGAATATTGATTTGAAATCAGGAACCCAGCGCCGCCACAATTTCTCCGGCAGCGGCGCCACCACCAAACCGCCCCAAAATCACACCCTATGACCTCCTCGTCCCCCTTATCCTAAATCCACACTCAATTTCTCTCAAATATCCCTAAAACCGTTCAAATTTGAAATCTAGGGTTCCAGAAGTCCAAGTCCTAAATTGATGCATGAGGGTCTCTCTCGAGTTTTGTTTGGCTTCGTCCCTAATAATGTTGCCTATTTGTTCTTGCCAAGAACAAATGGGTGACGTTACTTGGAACGAAGTCAATGGTTCAAGTCCTAGGGTCGATTCTGTTTAAATAGGTAAGTGCTTATTCATTCCTTTTGATTTTCTTTCAATTGATTCATCTTCCTCCTCATCCTCTTTCCCTTAGGTTGAAATTCGTGGTCGTATCTGGATTTGAATTAGGTCTTGTTCCTGTTCTCATGTTAATTGAACTCTATAAGTCTTGGTCCAATCGTTTTGTGTTAATTTCTATGATTAATAAACTTGAATGTTTCTGTCTGTTAATTTAGGGTTAAATTTGTTTAAATCATTATTTAGTTTAATTACGATAAATTTTGTGATTATATTTCTGTTTAAATATTGGTTTAATGATCATGTGAATGCTTGTGTGTTTGATTCATGTTTTGTTTGCTTTCAATTTTCAAAAGTTCTGCAATTTTTTAAGAGTGTCATCTTTTGATCTGTTTAAAGTTTTTGCATTTGATAAGTCCTGTTTGTCACACCTCAAGGAATCTTAGGGGAGTCAATTGTCAGTCTAGAAACTTTAGGGGGTCTCAAAGGTTGGGGCAGGGTTTGTAATAACTGATTGGGAAAGGGGTAATTTAGGGATTTTAGGTTGTGAAAGAATCATTTCTGTTTGGAAGAAGCTTCTAGAGGATAAGATGAGCATGAATCTGTTAGGGAGCAGTGATTTTCAGATATTTTAGAGGGGTAAAATGGGTAAAATAATCGAAAAAAGAGGGGTAAAAAGGGTATTGTTTAGTCAGGCCTGGGCTGCCTTAGGTGTGCCCATATAAGGACCCTTTACCTTTCATTTTAAGCAGCTTTTGAATACTCCAATTCCTATACAGAAAAAGGATTACTGTTCCATTGGATTTTGACTGAATTTCTACTGCTTTTCAACCTCTAAAATACTCCTTGATCAGCCTCAGAGTTGAAATGGAATAATCTTAGTGTGAGTTGTGGGTTTTATAAGGTGTTTTATTTTGGAGTTTGGTTGAAATCACTGTTCTATCGAGTCCTTTTGTGACATCTCCAATTTTTGATTCCTGAATTACTGGGGTCGAGATGATTTAAGTTTTGGTATTTTTAAAAGTTGGTTTAAAATTTTGGTTGTGGATTTGTGACTGCTGGGTATCAGTTTTTTTTGGTTCAAAGCTATTTCGTGATTTATTTTGCTGCTGGGATCCTGTTATTACTACTGCTGAACCTTACCTCTTTACTCTAATTTCCAGGTACACAACTCTGTAACTCTTTGGTTGTGAAGTGAAGAAATGAAATGAAAATGAGAGTTTGAAGCATTCTATCAGATTGTGTTATTTATTTACAGTTTTTCTTCATGATGTTTATATGTTTGATCATCTGATTCAGTGTGGTGTGGTTGTCTTCAGTTGGAATAGCTAGATTACTACATTATAATTGAATTATGGACTGTGAGGAAAGACTTGACCAAGCATGGATTAGTAGCTACGTTTGTATTTAGGTATGTATCTAAATGTATGGTAATTTGGGACTGTCATAAACTTTAGCATGTCATTTCTTCATATGCAACTTTAGCTTTAAGATTGGTTAAAATAGGTATTTCGTTTGTATGGTATTCTGTATTAGAACAAGTGTCATAATGATAGCTTATCGTGTTTTAAAAGTGTTGTGGTATTTTGTTAAATGCATGTTGGTCATTAGGAAGGGTTCATTCGTACATTCATGATAGTCACAAGTTGATTTGTTTGTCAGGTGTTAATTTCTCTATAGATTAGTTTCTTTGGTTTGTTTTGTGTTTAAGTAATCAAATGCAGGGATACATTTGTTGTTATTAATTAAGGAATCTCAAATTAGTATAGCATTTGTCTTTCAACTGTTAAAGTCGTACTAAGCATAAAACAAAAAAAAACAAAAAGCAAGCAATGGTGATCCTTGTTGATATGTGCTATGTGTGGTCAGTAATTGGTTTATTGTATGGTGGGCCAGTTAGATCACAAAACTAGGCCCTATAGCCTTGTCCCAATACTATGTTGATGATCCAATTACAAGCTCTTTTCAGGCCTGGAATTTTGGGAGTTCTAAGCGAACATGCTAGTGAGCATGCCAATTGGACCTTTTCAAGGCAGTTGGGCTTCTCACGCAGCCCACTGTGGAGTTCACGCTTATTTTGGGTTCTCCAGGCAGGCTTATGCGTCTGTTTATTCTAAATTCAAATCATGTCAAGCCTTAGCTAGTCAGTTGGACTTTCGTGTAGGTTTGAAGTGGGCCATATCCGATAATTATAATCTATTGCCCTCAAATATTAAGTCTAGAAATATTTTAAATAGTCGAGATGCGCCATGCCAAACAAAAATGACAATTGTGTGGCCATCGTTTTAATTAATTTTTAACTAAACCTTAAAATTCGAGGAGTGCCATTTAGCAAATTCCAAGGCCCTCGCAAAGTGCAAACGCATAGTTGCTTTAGGCGCGTTATTTTAATAATTTACCTTCCTAAACTTGGGTGCACATTTATGTGACCCAAATTCAAATCTCAACGTTAAATAAAATATGTTATGGGTTGCGGGTGCATTTATGTGACGCGAAACATATTTTAAATGACTTTGCAATCTTCCTTTAATTAATTAAATAAAATCGATTAAAGAGTTAAAATTACACGTAGGTTCTAAATGTATTAAAATTAGATAATTAAGTCGAATATAACAGTTGAGAAACCGTGCTAGAACTACGAAACTCGGGAGTGCCTAACACCTTCTCCCGAGTTAACAGAATTCCTTACCTGGATTTCTGGTTCGCGGACTGTTAAACAGAGTTAATCCTTTCCTCGATTCGGGATTTGAACCGGTGACTTGGGACACCATAAATCTCCCAAGTGGCAACTCTGAATTTCTTTTAATAATAAATCCCGTTTCGATTGTCCTTTAATTGGAAAAACTCCTTTATACCCTTCCGGGGTTGTAGTGAAAAAGGAGGTGTGATAGCTCTTGCGACTCTGCTGGGGACAAGAACCCAGAACTTCTGGTTCAGGGTTCAGAATTCGAGCTTGGAATAATTGTTTTATTTGACTTTATTTGTTATCTGATTTCATTGCATGTGTGGGCCTAATGTGCAAAATATTGCTTTTTATCGCTTTGATATTATCTGAACTGTATATATAAACTGCTACGAAACCCTTCTCTTCTCGTCTTCGGGGATGTGCTTGCTGGTCGTGACTCCCTATTCTGTTAGTGTCATACCTTGAAATAAGAAAGAGGCTCGGACAAGTTACTAAATCGGATGACCTTTTGGTTCCCGATACGTAGCCCCCTCCTCGACTCGAGTTGTCCGCTCGGGTACACAGTCTAGAACATATACCCAGGTTTTGAACCTACAATAACTCAGCCTCATGCCGGATCCCTAGTAGGAATGCTTGTTTGCATCATGTGCATTTGAATCAGGGGACTCAACACAGGGGTTGGATCCGTCTAGGACAGGTGTACCCAAAATAACAGACCATCCTGAGGCATCCTATTTGTGCATTTACCTGCTTTGGATTTGCATGATGACCGACTTTTGGAATAAAAGGGGAGAGTTTGGATAAGAAAAAAGCAATGTGAGGGCTAAGAGGGGTAATCACCTGTTTTGAAAGAGAAAAAACCAATGTCCAAATGGTACTGAAACACTGCCAAATTTTTAAAAAAGAAGAGAAGGAAAAGGTTTTGTTTTCAAAAATAGTTGGTTTTGTTTTATTTGCCCGAACTACACCAGATTGATTCTCACAGGGCGTGGGATACATAGGCAACGCCTATCGGGTCCAACTTTCCTTTTGCAAAATTAGCCCAAAAAGAATAAAATTTTATTTTTTCATGGTAAATAAGTAAGGTGATGCCATTCTTGTCGCAAATAGCCGAATGTCCCTAAAAGGGCGTTGGAAGGCTGTTTTTTGCAAGAACAGCCACCTTTGATCATTTTTATTTTAATTTGGGTCAGTTAGCAAGCACAACCTTAAAATCTTCCTCCCCGAAGTGCTGAAAGGCCGTATTTGCAAAAACTGGGTTTTAGTTTGAAATAAACTTTTTGAAAATTGGTGTTGTTTCCCTTGAGTCAAAATGAGTCATAGTTTTCTTTTAATCACCTTAATAAATATGCAGGATGAGTACAATTCAAAATGAACCTTTCTCAATCATGAACAAAATCCCCCTGGAGTTGTATAAGTGGTGGGATGATCCGGGTAAAGAAGGGCAAGACAAGGTCAAACAATATTTGGGAGGTCTTACCGGTTTGTTGAAAATTAGGCCCAAGGTAGACATCATAAGGGCATTGGTTACATTCTGGGACCCGGCACACGTGTTCCATTTTTCATATTTTGAACTCACTCCGACTTTGGAAGAAATAGCCGGATACATTGGGAGTGCTGAGGTTCCTTTAAGACACAAGTACTTGGTTGCTCCGAGAACCGTAGCTGTGTACAGATTCTTAGACTCACTGAAGATAAGCAGGGGGTCCACAACCCAGATTTGGCAGCTGGTTTTGTACTCCACAATTTATATACCAGAGATATGGCCACATAGGAGGGTTCAACAATCCGGAAAACAAAATATGTAGCAAAGGGAACCGCCTCAAATGGGAAGAACATAGGTGTTTTGCTTTTATGGTGGTCTTCTTGGGACTTCTAGTGTTCCCTAGGAAAGATGAAAATATCGACATAAAAATAGTTGGGGTTGTCAGCACTTTACTTACCCAGTCCAAAAGCACCCTTGCACCCATGATAGTAGCTGAAATCTTCCGCGCCCTCATAGCCTGCAAAGCTGGAGGAGACTTCTTTGAGGGGTGCAACTTGTTGCTGCAAATGTGGATGATTGAACACCTTTGCCATCATCCTCAATTCATGAGTTATGGGTCAATAGAGAAAACGTGCATAGAGGAATTTTATACGAGGATTGATGGGATCAACTTGCCAGAAGTGGTCACAGGATGGATATCACACCTCCGTTCCATCACTGCTAGCCAAATAGAGTGGACGTTTGGATGGTTGCCTGTGGATGAGATCGTATATATGCCAGCTACCGGGCCTCACTTCCTCTTGATGGGTCTCAGGAGCATCCAACCATATGCCCCGTATCGGGTTTTGAGACAGCTTGGGAGATGCCAAATAGTGCCAAAAGATGAAGATCTCAGTGCCTAAGTAATCGAGATTGGTCCTGATGGCCAGTTTCCTGGAGCAATAGTCGGCCAGATTTGGAGCGAGTGTCAATACTTGGCGGCAAATACCTGTGTACGGGATCGATCCAAAGGAGAAGTTTCACCAGGGTACCATGCCCGATATAGAAGGGAAATTGTGTTTGAGAGGCTGGCCAAAAGACCCCACCTTTAGGATTTTGTCGAGTCATCACAAGAACAGTGGGCTTGGCTAGCCAAGGAGAATGAATATAGGGCCAAAATAGGAGAGCTGGAAAAGCAGGTCCGAGACCTTCAGTTTGAAAATAGTTTGCAAGCCACAACCAATGAGAGTGAAAAGAGGAAGCTAGCCAAAGAAAATGAAGCCCTTCGAGCTCAAATTCGAGAGATGAAAATAGCAGCCAAAAATCCCGCCAGGAGTGTAAGGGATGAAAAGCTTATAAAGAACCTTAGGAAGAAAGTGGATGATTATGGTTTTGATTTGAACAAAGAGGAGAATGATATGGCTAGGGCTCGAACACAATTGGCTAAGAATGCGAAAGAAAGAGCACGCCTGGTTAGACAGTTAAAAGAGCAATATGACAATGAGGTTGCGGGGTTAAAGAAAAGGGTCTTCACTGTCGAGAACAAAATGGTCAAACAAGCCAAGGATTTTAAAGCTGAAAGAGAACAATGTTATGATCTTATGGCTCAGATGGAGGAAGAAGTGCAACAGCTGCAAAATCAACATCTCCACGACACTCAGGTATTAAAAGCCCGTAATCGGCAGGTCGGGCGTCTGCTTCAGGAGAAGGGTAGGATCAGAGAGAGGATCGGGGCCATTGCCGATTATATTGTTATGAAGTGCCAAGCATGTGAGGATATGACCCATACCACTTTCTTTGCGGCAATGATGACATTTGTCCGACAAGTCATGAGTGACTTAGAGAGGCTCCAAGGGGATCTTTCAGAGTCTGTTAGTTTCTTTTGAGTCTACAAGTTTTTGAGTCATTATAATCAAAGTATTTGCTTTTTATGAAAAATTAAAATCCCAAAATATTTTGTTACTTATTTTTCATCCCCAAGAACTACACTTGGTCTGATTCATGCGGGGTCATGATATGTAGGCAATCTCCATAGGATTCGACCGTAACCAAATAAGAAAAAAGAAAAAAGGGAGGATAAAAATAAAGAAAAAGCAAAGGCAAGAATGATAAAAGAAAAATAAGGAAGAGAAAAGAGAAAGAAAATAAATTTGCAAATAGAAATAAGGAAAGCCGGGATGACACATGCAACTGATCAAAAGCATAATAGAAACGATTAACTGCTTAGGTGCATTCATACCCCAAAATATGTGGTTACCAATCTGTTAAAGCCCTAACCGCTGACAAAATTGTTGTTGATGTATTGAGTCCAGGCAGGTGGTTAGTTGATTGGCATTCTGGCACCTCACTCCTACAACACCCGGTCCAAGGACAAGCTGAACATGGCCAACCAAGAACTAGAGGCGAGTATTGTCGATCCATCAAGAGAGGTGGATAAATTGGATGTTAATGCGATGAAAGAAGAGATGCATAAGTTAAAGCAATGAATGGCTGAAATGTACCAGGCCTGGTCAAAGGGGCATCCACCACCGAGTTTATCCTGCCAACCCTGCTTATATCCCACCATTGGCCCAACCTCAGGAGCCTCCTACTGTGAATTCATCTCCAGCCTTTCCCACCTACCAACAATGTTATGGCACCACCTCCCAAACACCATCAGCTCCACCACCCAAACAAGTCATATACCTTCCTCCACCAACCACTCATGTATTTGTGGCACCTCCACATTCGGCATTGCACCGATCTTCCAGTAAGCCTCTATTCTAGACTCATGACAATCATTACTATCCCCCAGAACCGACCTTCAAAGCACCAGAACCATGTTCTTACACTCCTCATTTTGATCTTTCGGCAGAAATTGAGAAGCCTCCTAAGAATTCTGAGTAGGAGGAGATTATTAGAAAAGTCAAGAGCTTGGAGAAATCCTTCAGGAATATGCAAGGTCTAGGTGGTCAAGCAAGTGTGGCATATAAAGACCTATGTTTGTTCCCAGATGTCCAATTACCAGCGGGGTTCAAGTTGCCCAAGTTTGATTTATATGACGGTCATGGTGATCCAGTGGCACATCTGAGAGGTTTTTGTAGCAAGATGAGAGGAGCAGGCAGAATAGATGAATTATTGATGGCGTATTTCAGTCAAAGTTTAAGTGGCTCAGCTTTGGAATGGTACACCCGACAAGATCATGGTCGGTGGTACACTTGGGATGATCTAGTCCAAGAATTTGCCTGCCATTTTCAGTATAATCTTGAAATTGTCCCAGACCGTCTGTCACTGACGAAAATTGAGAAAAAGCTCGGGGAGAGTTTCAGAGAATATGGCTTCCGTTGGAGAGAGCAAGCAACGAGGTTTGACCCTCCGATGAAAGAGAGTGAAATGGTTGACTATTTCTTGCAGACCTTGGAGCCCACTTATTTTGGTCACTTAGTGTCAGCATTAGGAAAATCCTTTAACGAAATGGTAAAAATGGGAAGCCTGGTAGAGGAAGGACTCAAATCCAACAAAATCATGAGCTATTCAGCAATCAAGGCCACTACCCAGGCCATTCAAAGCGGCACTGGGGTGTACAGGAAATAAGAAGAAAGAGGACGTTGCAACGATTGAGTCAAGAGCTTGGTCCAAGGACCCATCACCTTACTATAACCAGCCTCGACCCCACCACTAAACTTACCCCCACACTCCATATAGCCCACCATAACACTACTACCCACCACCAGGTCCCCACTTCTCTATCCATCATGCTCAAACATACACTCAACCTCTTGCCCACGCACAATGGCATGCGCCAACCCCACAAAATACCTACTCAACTCCACAAACTACCTATCCACCCCCAAGAGCCTATAAAAATCTCCCTGGAACAGGTTTCCGACCAAACCAAACCTTCAAGAATGAGAGGTTACAGAAGCAAAAGACTTTCACTCCATTGGGAGAATCATATACCAGTCTATTTTATAGGTTAAGACAATTGGGTATGTTGAATCCGATTGAGCCTAAGCTGGCAAACCCCCTTCCGAGAAATCTTGACCACTCGATGAGTTGTGAATATTGTTCAGGGGCCCTGGGGCATGACACAGAGAAATGCTGGAAAGAAAACAGCTATTTAAGAGCTCATTGATACCCATTGGATCGAGGTTCAAGCCCCGGAAACGCCCAACATCAATCAGAATCCGCTGCCGACCCATCATGAGACCCATATAATTGAGATAGTGCATAAAGGAGGAGAGCCTAAGAAACCCTCACGGACTGTAATGATGATCAGGTCCAGCGAAGTCAGGCCGAGTGAAAAGTCAACTGGTGGGAAGTCGTTGATCAAGTTGAAAGAGACAGATAGTAAACCAATTGTAGTAGTTCAGAAGGAGTCTTCGAGCAGGGTTGCAGTGAAATAAGAAAAAGCAAAAGTGGTGGTGCCAGGGGTAGTTAACAAGTCCGTTGTAGTCGTGGAAGGTGCTCGCACAGAGCCTGTTATTATCAAACCAGTGACTCAGCTACCAATAATCAACAACAAGGCCGTCCCTTGGAATTATGACCAAATGATAGTGATTTACAAAGGGAAAAAGGTTAAAGAAGAAGTTTGTGAGACCCATGGTCTGACTCGCTCGGGAGATGCTTTTCCCCCAAGGAGTTAAGAAATGCCAAAACCTCCAAAGATAATTCGGTGTCAGTGAAGAAAGTTGTGACCGAAGAAGCAGAGGAAGAGTTCTTGAGAAAAATAAAGGTATAGGACTATTCTATTGTAGAGCAATTGAGGAAGACCCCTGCTCAGATCTCATTACTCTCATTATTAATCCATTCAGACGAGCCCCGTCAAGTGTTGATGAAAATCTTGAACGAGGCCTACATTCCTAACAAGATCTCTGTAAACCATCTGGAAAAGATAGCAAACAAGATTTTTGAGGTAAACAGAGTCACTTTTTCTGATGATGAATTGCCCATGGAGGGTACTAAGCATAATAGAGACCTTTATCTTACGGTGAAGTGCGAAGATTATGTGGTTACCCGGGTACTAATTGATAATGGGTCCAACACAAACATTTGCCCCCTCTCCACCCTGGACAAATTGAAAGTGGAAAATAAAAGAATTCACAAGACTAGTATTTGCATTCGGGGGTTCGACGGTGGAGGGAATGATTCAGCCGGGGACATTGTGCTGGAACTGGCAATAGGGCCAGTTGAATTTACTATGGAATTTCAAGTGCTGGATGTGGCGGTTTCTTATAATCTTTTGCTGGGTCGACCCTGGATTCATGCCGCCAAGGCAATGCCGTCTACTCTGCACCAGATAGTTAAATTTGAATAGAACAGACAAGAAATTGTGGTGCACGGCGAGGATAATATGTGTGCCCTGAGTGATGCCATTGTACCTTTCATCAAAGCTGAAGACGACAAGGGTCTGTGGGTCTATCAGGTCTTTGAAACAGTATCAGTTGAGAAGATCCCAAAAGGGAAAAGCATTTCGGTTCCTAAAGTAACGGCCGCATCAGTCATGGTGGCTTTGGAGATATTGAAGAATGGCTTCATACATGGCAAGGGTTTGGGTGCTTCTCTGCAAGACATAGTATAGCTAGTGTCTCTTCCCAAAAACTTGGATACTTTTGGTTTGGGGTTCAAGCCTACAGCTGCAGACATAAGGCGAGCCAGAAAGTTGAAACAGAGAGCATGGGTTCTTCCAAAGCCTGTCCCACGTCTCTCCCGATCCTTTTTCAAGCCTGGTACTAAGAAGCGCCCAGTAACAATAATGCTCGGTTCTGTGATTGGTCCTGATAAGGAGTTGCTTGAAAGGTTTGAAAAGTTGTTCGACGAGGTGAATATGGTGGAAGCTGGAGAGGGATCGAGCAAGGCAGATGTGCAATTTATAGGGCCCTTTGCAAAGATGAACAATTGGGAAGCTACTCCTCTTCCTACTCGGAGGGAGTCTTGGTAGTCAGCTTTGATTTTTCTTTCAGTTTAATCTGGATTATTTCCAGGGTTGTAATTCAAATTCTATGTTCCGTCCGTTTGGATGAGTTAAACCTTATTATCTTAAAATTTCAAAGAAATGCAGTTTCCCTTCTTTTTCATTCCTGATAGTTTTTATTTTTGTTTTTTATTTTCTTTCTTGTACAGTCCTTTTTATGCTGGTTTCAGTGACATGACATGCATGATGAATCTCCCGCCCAGTCTTAAATGCCAATCTAATTCTGAAATAATAATACAAGAAATTGAGTGTGATAATGATGAGGCTTTTGAAGAGATCAGTAAAGAATTAAGCCATTTTGAAGAAAAACCCAAACCTAACCTGAACGATACATAAGCAATCAACTTAGGGGATCAAGATAATGTCCAGAAAACTAAAATAAGTGTCCATCTTAAACCATAGCTCAGAGAGGAGATAATTAAAGCACTATTTGAGTACACAGATGTTTTTGCATGGTCATATGACGACATGCCGGGTCTAAGCACTGACTTGGTGGTTCAAAAATTGCCCACTGACCCAGCATTTCCCCTTGTCAAGTAGAAGCTGAGGAAATTTAAAACTGATATGAGTGTAAAGATCAAAGAAGAGGTCACCAAGCAATTTGATGCAAAAGTCATTCGGGTCACGCGGTATCCCGCTTGGTTAGCCAACGTTGTGCCTGTACCAAATAAGGATGGTAAGATCAGGGTGCACATTGATTATCGTGATCTCAACAAGGCGAGTTCGAAGGATAACTTCCCATTACCAAACATCCACATATTGATTGATAATTGTACCAAACATGAGATTGGTTCTTTTGTGGATTGTTATGCGAGCTATCACCAAATCTTAATGGATGAGGAAGATGCAGAAAATACAACATTCATCACGCCATGGAGAACATACTGCTACAGGGTCATGCCATTTGGTTTGAAAAATATTGGGGCGACCTACATGAGGGCGATGACAACCATATTCCATGACATGATACACAAGGAGATCGAGGTCTATGTAGACAATGTAATTGTAAAGTCCAGGAAGCAGTCTGACCATGTCAGGGATCTAAGAAAGTTCTTCCAAAGGCTTCGCAGGTACAATCTTAAGCTCAATCCTACAAAGTGCGCTTTCGGTGTTCCATATAGAAAATTGTTGGGATTTATAATCAGCCGTCGAGGTATTGAATTGGACCCATCAAAAGTCAAAGCTATACAAGAACTGCCACCTCCGAAGAACAAGACTGAGGTGATGAGTTTGTTGGGGAGGTTGAATTACATCAACAGGATTATTGCTCAACTTACGACAACGTGTGAGCCTATCTTCAAGTTGTTAAAGAAGGATGTTGCAGCCAAGTGGACAGACGAGTGTCAAGAAGCATTTGATAAGATAAAGGGGTATTTGTCGAACCCACCGGTGTTGGTCCCGCCAGAACCAGGGAGGCCTTTGATTCTGTATTTGACGGTTTTGGACAATTTGTTTGGATGTGTGTTGGGTCAGCATGACATCACTGACAGGAAAGAGCAGGCCATATACTATCTCAGCAAGAAGTTCACAGCTTATGAGGTTAATTATACTCAGCTTGAGAGGACGTGTTGCGCCCTAACTTGGGTAGCACAGAATCTGAAACATTACCTGTGATCTTATACCACTTACATCATCTTCCGGTTAGATCCGTTGAAGTATATCTTTCAGAAGCCTATGCCCACGGGGAGGCTCGCAAAGTGGCAAATCTTGCTCACGGAATTTGACATTATCTATGTGACCCATACTGCGATGAAAGCTCAGGCATTGGCCGACCATTTGGCCGAGAATCCTGTGGATGAAGAATATGAAACTTCGAAGACACACTTCCCTGATGAAGAGGTAATACATGTTGATGAGCTGGAACAAGTTGAGAAGCGAGGATGGAAACTTTTCTTTGATGGGGAGGCCAATATGAAAGGTGTTGGGATAAGAGCGGTACTCATTTCTGAAATATGGCAACACTACCCTATCATGGCTTAGCTTCGTTTCTATTGTACTAATAACATGGCCGAGTATAAGGCATGTATCTTGGGTTTGAGGTTAGCTATAGATATGGGTGTCCAGGAAGTCTTGGTCATGGGTGACTCGGACCTTCTGGTACACCAGATTCAAGGAAAATGGGAAACACGGGATTTGAAGCTCATATCGTACCAACAATGTTTGCATGATCTTTGTCAATGATTTCAATCAATAGAGTTCAGGAACATTCCAAGGATTCATAATGAGGTTGTCGATGCTTTGGCTACTTTGGCATCAATGTTGCATCATCTAGATAATGTTTATGTGGACCCTTTGCAGATTCAGGTCCGCGATCAGCATGCTTATTGTAAAGTGGTGGAAGAGGAACTTGATGGTGAGCCGTGGTTTCATGATATCAAGGAATATCAGGATGGAGGTGTATCCGGTATAGGCCACAGGTGATCAAAAGAGAACAATTCGACAGTTGGCAAGTGGATTTTTCTTCAGTGGAGGGGTATTGTACAAAAGAACTCCGGATCTTGGGTTGTTGAGATGCATAAATGCTAGACAGGCCACAACTATTATGACCGAAGTACATTCAGGAGTTTGTGGACCACATATGAATGGGTACGTATTAGCAAAGAAGATTCTCCAAGCGGGTTATTATTGGCTTACTATGGAGCGAGACTGTATCAGTTTCGTGCGCAAATGTCATCAGTGTCAAGTGCATGGAGATTTGATTCACTCTCCACCATCGGAATTACAAACATTGTCTGCATCATGGCCTTTCGTTGCGTGGGGCATGGATGTCATTGGGCCAATTGAGCTAGCAGCATCAAATGGGCACAGGTTTATTCTGGTGGCCATTGGCTATTTCACCAAGTGGGTTGAGGCCAAAATATTCAAGTCTGTAACCAAGAAAGAGGTGATTGATATTGTGCACTCAAATATCATTTGTCGGTTTGGGATACCAAAGGTGATCATTATAGACAATGGGGCTAATCTCAATAGTCATCTGATGAAAGAGGTATGTCAGTAGTTCAGGATTACACATCGTAATTCCACCCCTTACCGCCCCAAGGCAAACGGAGCAGTTGAGGCGGCCAACAAGAATATAAAGAAGATACTCCCGAAAATGGTGGAGGGTTCTAGACAGTGGCATGAAAAGATGCCTTTTGCATTGATGGTATATCACACTATTGTTCGTACTTCAGTAGGGGCGACTCCTTATTTGTTGGTGTATGGTACCGAAGCAGCGATACCCGCAGAAGTGGAAATCCCATCCCTTCGGATTGTCGCAGAAGACGAAATTGATGACGATGAATGGGTCAAAACCCGCTTGGAGAAATTGAGTTTGATCGATGAGAAAAGATTGGCAGCAGTGTGTCATGGCCAATTGTATCAATAGAGAATGGCAAGAGCATATAATAAGAAAATGTGTCCATTAAAGTTCGAAGCGGATTAGCAAGTATTGAGACGTATCCTTCCACATCAGGCTGAGGCCAAAGGCAAGTTCGCCCCAAATTAGCAGGGGTCGTTCATCGTGACGAGAGTGTTGTCCAATGGTGCTTTGTATTTAACAGACATTGAAGGCAAGTATGTAGAAATGACCATCAATTCTGATGCGGTCAAGAGATATTATGTATGATTTCCTTTGATTTAATTGCATTTTATTTGTACTCGGCATGTTTTGGAGATTAGAATGACGAAGGCATTTTGTTCTTCTATCTAAACACTTTATCCTTTACTACCCCTTTGAGCCTTATTTATTTTCTTTCATAGCCCTCTTTTGGAATCAGTAGCAAAGTTCAAGAAACGCAAGCATAAAGGATAAGTAAAGGAAAAGAGAGAAAAGAAAAATGAAAATGAAAAAGAAGAAGAAAATAAAAAGAGTAGAAAAAGAAAAAGAAAAAAGAAAAAAGAAGAGAGAAAAGGCAAAAGGAGGAAAGAAAAGAAAAGAAAAGAAGAGAAAATGGAAGAAAAAGAAAGGAAAAATTACAACAACAAGGTAATTTCTATGACATGAACTACGTTCGACCTGATTCCTTTTAAGGATACGTAGGCAGCCTCACGGTTCGGTCCCATCAAAACAAAAATCCAAAAGTCCCCAAGCAAGAAACTGGGGCAAAAGTTGCGGTTGTTGTAAGAAATTTGATTCCGAAAGTTATAATTTTAAACCCATTTGAATTGTTTTGAGCTTTTAATACCCTTTCTTTCTAACCATATCCAAAAGCCCACATTACGATCTAAAGAAAGACCTTCTGATCAGTCTTCAAGAAATGCCAAGTCGAGCAAGAAGAGGTAATTCATATCAGGGGCAGCACTCTGGTCCAAGCAGGAAAAATAATAAAAATGAGAGAGTCTTATTGGTGAAAACCCTCACGGGCACCATAAGGCGACAGGAGTCGAGAGAAATAAAAAATGAGAGAGTCTTATTGGTAAAAACCCTCACGGGCACCTTAAAGCGAAAGTGAGTTGAGAGATGAACAAATGAGAGAGGCCTGTGGGTGAAAACCTTTCAGGGAACCACAGGATAAATAAGGTTAAGGTTTGGGTGAAGAAATCAGGTTATGGAATTCCGGGGCAACAAAGTATGGCAACTGAAGTTGAATGGTTGGACAGATTGGGCCGGTTAATCCGAAATGCATGTCATGATCAATGGTACCAACTGTTCCACTCAGATAAGTCTCTTTCCCTTTTTCCTTTTATTAAGTTGTCCAGTTTTGGATTTTCTTTATCCTTAACTCTCAAGGTCATTGCATTTCATTTCTTTTGGGGTCTGTTTCTCTAAGATGTTTCAATGTCAGTTTTGTTCAAAGCAAATAAGAAAGGATTTCAAAGCTCATTACCAGCTTCCAAAATTGCAAAGCACAGTATGGCCAGAACATACCAAAGATAGCATGATGTAAAGTGGGATACAAGAAATCACCGGAGGTTTCATCGGTGGAATGATTTGGTAATGTCATGGGAGATGCAAAGGTTCAGATAAAGGGGTCAGAGGTGTAAAACAACAGTATGGGTATATAACACTCGGGTCGTTAAAGGTCATGGGGTTTGAAAGTCAGTCAGAAAGTCAAGAGGTTCAGGGCCAATTCGGAAAAGCATGTCAAAGCAGAACACGGCAGCGGAGACATCCTCAGCAAGAATGCCATCAACTAACCACCATTTTAAACTGACAAGATTTTCCTTTGATTGAAATAGGGGCAGAAAATTTCGTTTCTTTCGGAGGAACTCTCCATAGGGGAAGAGCAAGCACCAAACAGGTTTGATCGTAAAACTCTCAGGACCCTCCTG
>MU701974.1:16752-37459 GCA_026770625.1 Nicotiana glauca | reverse complement strand
CCCCCCCCACAACCCGTCTCTCACCCTTCCCTATAACGTCGTTGTCAGCCGCCTCCAGAAATCGCCCCACGGCGGCGGCATGTCTCCGATGACCGTAAAATTAACACCACAACTTCCCCTTTGCCTTCTCATCTCAAATCCACACCCAGTTTCCCTCAAAACTCGTCCAAACCCTCCGAATATTGATTTGAAATCAGGAACCCTAGAGCCGCCACAATTTCTATGGTGGCGACGCTACCAAACCGCCCCAAAATCACACCCTATGACCTCCTCGTCCCCCTTATCCTAAATCCACACTCAATTTCTCTCAAATACCCCTAAAACCTTCGAATTTTAAATCTAGGGTTCTAGAAGTCCAAGTCCTAAACTGATGCATGAGGGTCTCTCTCGAGTTTTGTTTGGCTTCGTCCCTAATAATGTTGTCTATTTGTTCTTGCCAAGAACAAATGGGTGACGTTACTTGGAACGAAGTCAATGGTTCAAATCCTGGGGTCGATTCTGTTTAAATAGGTAAGTGCTTATTCCTTCCTTTTGATTTTCTTTCAGTTGATTCATTTTCCTCCTCATCCCCTTTCCCCTAGGTTGAAATTTATGTCCGTATCTGGGTTTGAATTAGGTCTTGTTCCTGTTCTCCTGTTAATTGAACTCTATAAGTCTTGGTCCATTCGTTTTGTGTTAATTTCTATGATTAATAAACTTGAATGTTTCTGTTAGTTAATTTAGGGTTAAATTTGTTTAAATCATTATTTAGTTTAATTACGATAAATTTTGTGATTATAGTTCTGTTTAAATATTGGTTTAATGATCCTGTGAATGCTTGTGTGATTGATTCATGTTTTGTTTGGTTTCAATTTTCAAAAGTTCTGCAATTCTTTAAGAGTTTCATCTTTTGATCTGTTTAAAGTTTTTGCACTTGATAAGTCCTGTTTGTCACACCTCAAGGAATCTTAGGGGAGTCAACTATCTGTCTAGAAACTTTAGGGGGCTCAAAGGAAGGGGCAGGGTTTGTAATAACTGATTGGGAAAAGGGTAATTCAGGGATTTTAGGTTGTGAAAGAATTATTTCTGTTAGGAAGAAGCTTCTAGAGGATAATATGAGCATGAGTATGTTAGGGAGCAGTGATTTTCAGATATTTTAGAGGGGTAAAATGGGTAAAATAATCGAAAAAAGAGGGGTAAAATGGGTATTGTTTAGTCAGGCCTGGGCTGCCTTAGGTGTGCCTATATAAGGACCCTTTCCCTTTCATTTTAGACAGCTTTTGAACACTCCAATTCCTATACAGAAAAAGGATTACTGTTCCATTGGATTTTGAGTGAATTTCTACTGCTTTTCAACCTCTAAAATACTCCTTGAACAGCCTCAGAGTTGAAATGGAATAATCTCAGTGTGAGTTTGTAGGTTTTATAAGGTGTTTTAGTTTGGAGTATAGTTGAAATCACTGTTCTATCGAGTCCTTTTGTGATATCTCCAATTTCTGATTCCTGAATTAGTTTCTTAGCTACTGGGGTCGAGATGATTTAAGTTTTGCTATTTTTAAAAGCTGGTTCAAAATTCTGGTTGTGGATTTGTGACTGCTGGGTATCATTTTTTTTTATTCAAAGCTATTTCGTGATTTATTTTGCTGCTGGGATCCTGTTGTTACTACTGCTGAACCTTACCTCTTTACTCTAATTTCTAGGTACACAACTCTGTAACTCTTTGGTTGTGAAGCGAAGAAATGAAATGTGAGAGTTTGAAGCATTGTATCAGATTATGTTATTTATTTACAGTTTTTCTTCATGATATTTATATGTTTGATCATCTGATTCAGTGTGGTATGGTTGTCTTTAGTTGGATTAGCTAGATTACTGCATTATAATTGAATTATGGACTGTGAGGCAATGACTTGACCAAGCATGGATTAGTAGCTACGTTTGTTTTTAGGGTATGTAGCTAAATGTATGGTAATTTGGGAATGTCAGAAACTTTAGCATGTCATTTCTTCAATATGCAACTTTAGCTTTAAGATTGGTTAAAATAGGTATTTCGTTTGTATGGTATTCTGTATTAGAACAAGTGTCATAATGATAACTTATCATGTTTTAAAAGTGTTGTGGTATTTTGTTAAATGCATGTTGGTCACTAGGAAGGGTTCATTCGTACATTCATGATAGTCACAAGTTGATTTGTTTATCAGGTGTTAATTTCTCTACAGATTAGTTTCTTTGGTTTGTATTTGTGTTTATGTAATCAAATGCAGTGATAAATTTGTTGGTATTAATTAAGAAATCTCACATTAGTATAGCAATGTTTGGCTTTCAACTGTTAAAGTCGTACTAAGCCTAAAACAAAAACCAAAAAAATCAAGCAATGGTGATCCTTGTTGATATGTGCTATGTGTGGTCAGTAATTGGTTTATTGTATGGTGGGCCAGTTAGATCACAAAAATGGGCCCTATAGCATTGGCCTAGTGCTATGTTGATGATCCAGTTACCGGCTCTTTTCAGGCCTAGAATTTTGGGAGTTCTAAGCGAACAGGCTAGTGAGCATGCCAATTGGACCTTTTCAAGGCAGTTGGGCTTCTCGCGCAGCCCACTGTGGAGTTCACGCTTATTTTAGGTTCTCAAGGCAGGCTTATGCGTCTGTTTATTCTAAATTCAAATCATGTCAAGCCTTAGCTAGTCAGTTAGACTTTGGTGTAGGTTTGAAGCGGCCATATCCGGTAATTATAATCTATGGCCCTCAAAGATTAAGTCTAGAAAAATTTTAAATAGTCGAGGTGCGCCATGCCAAATAAAAAATAACAATTGCGTGGCCCTCGTTTTAATTAATGTTTAACTAAACCTTAGAATTCGAGGCGCGCCATTTAGCAAATTCCATGGCACTCGTAAAGTTCAAACACGTAGTTGCTTTAGGCGCGTTATTTTAATAATTTACCTTTCTAAACTCGGATGCATATTTATGTGACTCAAATCCAAATCTCAACGTTAAATAAAATGTGTTATGGGTTGCGGGTGCATTTATGTGACGTAGTTCGAAATATATTTTAAATGACGTTGCAATCTTCCTTTAATTAATTAAATGAAAGCGGTTAAAGAGTTAAAATTGCACGTACGTTCTAAATGTATTAAAATCAGATAATTAAGCCGAAAATAACAGTTGAGCGACCGTGCTAGAACCATGAAACTCGGGAGTGCCTAACACCTTCTCCTGGGTTAACAGAATCCCTTACCTGGATTTTTGGTTCGCGGACTATTAAACAGAGTCGATCCTTTCCTCGATTCGGAATTTGAACTGGTGACTTGGGACACCATAAATCTCCCAAGTGGCGATTCTGAATTTCTTTTAATAAAAAATCCTATTTCGATTGTCCTTTAATTGAAAAAACTCCTTTATACCCTTCCGGAGGTGTAGTGAAAAAGAAGGTGTGACAAGTAGCATACTTAATTAATAAACTGCCCACAAGAGTATTGCAAGGGAAATGTCCATATGAAATGTTGCATAACAGACCGACAAAGATAGAGCACTTAAGGATGTTTGGTTGTTTGTGTTTTGCAAGCAACATGCCAGGTGGTGACAAGTTCAGTCCAAGAGCAAAAAAGTCAGACCTTATAGGGTACTCTGAGACACAGAAGGGGTACAGATTGTTTGACTTGGATGCTAGAAAAGTGTTCATCAGTAGAGATGTATCATGCAGAGAATAAGTGTTTCCTTTTAAGGAAGGAACTCAAATCACTAAAGACTTGTTTCCATGTGAGCCTCTCAAGCCAAATAATTCTCTACCTGAACAATCATTGTAGAGTTCTTCTAGTGAGGTTCAAGCCACCACCGAGGAATCAAACTCCTCCACAGCACATGGTCAAGTTGAAGCAACCCGGTCACCAGTTATGGAACCAACAGCTACATCAGACACTCATACAATGGATTCAATTGAAGATATAGTGGACTCAGTTGACACTATTGACCCCACATAGCCAGTTGATGTGCAGCCAAGCACAGATCCAACTCCACGCCAATCACTCACTGAACAGATACCTACTGAAACGGCCGGTGTCAGAAAATCTAGCAGGGCTACAAGGCCCTCCATATAGCTGAAAGATTATGTTACAAGCTCAAACACTCAAAAGCATCCTCATTGCATTTCCATAGTGTCTCATATTCTCATTTGTCAACACATTACCAAGCTTACTAGGGAATGTTCTCTGCAGCAGTTGAACCAAAGAGTTTTAAGGAAGCCTGTCAGGACCAAAGCTGGGTAGAAACTATGCCACAAGAGATTAAGGCTCTTGAAGATAATGCAACGTGGATAGTTGTTGATCTACCTGCAGGAAAGAGGGCTATAGGATCCAAGTGGGTGTTTAAGATAAAGTATAAAGCCAATGGGGAAATAGAAAGATACAAGGCCCGATTAGTAGCAAAGGGCTATATACAGCAAGAAGGGTTGGACTATCATGAGACTTTTTCTCCAGTAGTAAAAATGGTTATTGTCAGAACAATCATTAGCATAGCAGCCTCTAGAGGATGGGATTTTTTTCAAATGGATGTGAACAATGCTTTTTTGCAAGGGGATCTCTATGAAGATGTCTATATGGAAATGCCGCAGGGTTTCCCGAGACAAGGGGAGTATAAGGTCTGCAAACTACTTAAATCACTACATGGTCTTAAGCAGACTTAAAGACAATGGAATATCAAGTTGACTGAAGCTTTGGTGAAGGCAGGATATCATCAGAGTGCTTCTGATCATTCACTTTTCACTAAGAACATAACATCAGACATTGTTGTTATCTTAGTGTATGTGGATGACTTGCTTATTACTGGAAGTAGTGCAGAGCTGATAAATGAAGCCAAGCAGATATTACAAAATTCCTTTAAAGTTAAGGGCCTAGGGGAGCTAAGGTACTTTCTTGGCATTGAAGTTTTGAGATCAAAGAAGGGGATCCTACTCACACAAAAAAGTATGCACTTCAGTTGATATCGGAAGTTGGGCTTGCAGGAGCTAAATCCATCTCCATCCCAATAGATCTCAATCAGAAGCTGACCACTATTGAATATGATAAACATGTAGGGGTAAATTGAGATGAAGAACTTGAAGACATAGGGAGCTATCAAATATTTATTGGTAAATTGCTTTACTTGACCATCACTAGACCAGATCTGAGTTTTGCTGTACAGGTACTCAGTCAGTTTATGCAGCAGCCAAAGCAATCTCATTGGGACGCAACATTGAGAGTAGTGAGATATATAAAGGCAGCACCAGGCCTTGGGATTTTTCTTGAAGCAGGACCTATTGATACACTGTCTGCCTATTGTGATTCAGACTGGCTTCTTGTCCTAATACTAGGAGATCTGTCGGTATGTCATCAAATTGGGGAATTATTTACTCTCATGGAAGTCAAAGAAGCAACAGACTGTCAGTCGAAGCTCAGCAAAAGCTGAGTACATGATTTTAGCAGCAGTAGCTGCAGAAATCACATGGTTCCTCGGATTGCTTAAGGAACTATGGGTAAAGGTTCAACAACCAGTATCTCTGCATTGTGATAGTAAAGCAGCCGTGCAAATAGTTGTTAATTATATATTCCACGAACGTACTAAATATATTGAGATTGATTGTCACTTTGTAAGGAAAAAAAATCAAGAATGCGCAGTTGGCACCATAATATATTTCCACCAACTTGCAGTTAGCTGATCTCATAACCAAAAGATTGGGTTCTTCTCAACATCACTTTCTCTTGTCCAAGCTTGGGGTGTTGAATGTGTTTCAACCCTTAGCTTGAAGGGGAGTATTGTTAAAAGATCTAGAAGTATACTAAGCAACTACTTAGAGAAATAAAGTATAAATATTGTGTTAGTTGGTTAGAAGTCGATTAATACTGTATAGGAGGGGACCATTGTAATGAGCTGGTTTAGCTTTCTTCTCAAACACATCTCTGTATCTCTCATTTTCTCTCTTCTTCTTCTTCTACATTCTGTTGCATGGATGAATCCTTGTCAATTAGTGTAGATTTCATCAATAGGTGAAATATATATATATGTGATGTGTTAATGGACTTTTTATACGCTTTAAGAGCCAAATTATTTCTTCAAATAGATAATTTTTATGTCACACAAAATTGTAACCCCAATTAATCTAATGGGATCCTCCTATACCGATATTAGACTTTGAAGCCAAACATTCCTTGACTTCCTCCCCTGAATTGTTGTTCACCGTTAGTGCGAAAATAAGAAATACAGGTTCTTGCCAACGCTTCTCTACGGCTAACTAGTTACCGTTATCAATCTGTTTCCGTCATTCAAATTGATATTTTTTGAAATAGCAAAAACTATTGTGATAGTGTGATCCATGTATCGTTGTTGGCACTACGGCACTACCTATGTTCCTCGGATTGTTTTCTGACTTTATGTTGTTAAACATAAATTAGGTTTCTTAGAGGGTGTTTGGCTAAGCTTATAAGCTGGTCAAACTGGCTTATAAGCACTTTTTGGCTTATCTACGCGTTTGGTAAAATTAAAAGTGCTTATAAGCCAAAAATAAGCCAAAAGCCATAAGTTGATCTCCCCCAACTTATCAAATTTCAGCTTATAAGCACTTTAGGTTTGACCAAAATATTTACTATTCTATCCCTAAAATACTTCTTTTTAAACAAAACTCTTTGTATACCCAATTTTTTAGCTGCTTATTATTAATTTCAGCACTTTTATCCAAACACGTAACTGCTTATTTTTTAAATCAGCTTCAGCAGTTAAAAGTGTTTTCCAGCACATATGCTTATCAGCTACTCTAAATCAGCTAAGCCAAACGGGCTCTTATTCCCCTTAGGAATCAACGGTTTTGTGCGCAATTGCATACCGTTCTCTTTTAATTAGTTCACTTGACACCTTTCAGGATATCATGTCACTGACTCCCTGTGTTCTCATCTTTGCTACAAATTAACAGACAATAAACTCTCACAGTATATTTATATTCCTACTAAATTGTCAACTGAATATTTAGATTTTTCTTATGAACGCATTGTAGTTTTTTTTCTCTTGTTCCATTTACTAAGTAAATTTGTTAGGCATGACTTATTGTGATATCCACTTTCCGGGTTAAAAAATGGCTGATGTGATGCACCTGAAATTGCTTGCTGATAGCAACACTTGCTCTTCATATTCTTTGTTGATTACTAAGGTAGTTTCTCTGTCAATGTTGCTATTGAAGTATTCACTCCCATTGACTCTTTTTAATTAAAATAAGTAGATGATAAGTTCACATCGGTCTCCACAAAATCTTGACCAGACAAGTTTCAAGGATAATGCTCAGTTTCTTACGTATCAATCTTATTGATGTTAATAGACGACAAAACAAACATATCTGATGAGAGTGATCTAGGTCCAGGTATTTGGGCATTGTGGTAATCATGTGATTATGGTGCCACATTTAACGGCTGAACAACTTTCTACAGCTCTTCAATTATTCTGCAACGTAACTATTTTTGTTGATTCCAACCTACATGATCGAATAACACACCGAAGAAGAGGCTTATTATTTTCAAAGAAACCAAAAGGAAACGTCGTTACGAATAAAACATTTACTATATAGTTCAAGGTCGTCATTCTTTCTAGTACATCAAATTGTTTAGCCAATTAAGTTTAAAGGCTGCCATTAAGACATTATATAGTATTCCGCACTTAATTCATTGGATTTAAGAATGGCATGCTAGTTGAGAATAAGATTCTCACATTAAATTGGATTCAACGTTATCCCACAATCTTATACGAAAGCATAATTGGTCATGGGACAGATAGAAGTAAGAGACATTGATCGCTTCAACTTAACCTCTATATGACAAGGAACGAAGACTGACCAAAACGAAGAGAAGGGGAAAAAGAGTGACGAATACGGTAAAAACCCACAATTGAGATAAAAGGCACTTTTTCCGTTTAATATTGAGATCATAATGCTTCACTCAGTATAAAAAGACAAATTAAGAACTCACTAACAGGTCTTTCTAGTCTCCCGACGCGTATCTATCTAATCTCGTCCCTGAATTTTAGGTGGATGATGATGGCTTCAACCCCTAGAACTATGGTTTGATATACACATCTTTCGTTATGTAAGAATACATCAGAATTCACACAAAAGTTCTCTTTGAACTAATTGAACTTATCTCTTCAGAGTTTTGTGTTGTGTTTCCAGCTCATTTACCCTGGACTAGTTCTTCCTTATAATGAATCAGTGGCATCAGTCAAGGCTTATGCTACAATGACCTTTCCCCTGATAAATTCAATTTCTTGGCCAAATGTATCATATAAGAGTTCAAAGCACTTCATTTCACCTTATAAGGTCACAAGGTATGGTGGGTAATCATGACCATCCAGAATCATTAATAGTTCAAGAACATTGAGATTGATGTGCAATATAAGAACATCTTATGCACGTGATTAGCTGCTTATGAAAGACGACATGCTAGAAAATTAGAGATACCAAATCAATAGAGAACGAGAAGACGGACCTCATGGACCTCAGCATACTGAGATTTCTGCTTGAAAAGGACTTCCCTAGTTATCTTTTCCTCTTGAGCCTCTGAAAGTTGGGCTTTATAGGCTGGCTCGAAACAATGGCCTTAGCATCAGTAATGCCACTTCCAAAGGGGATCAGAGGCTTCTTAACTGAAGAGCTTGACACTGTAGGGGAAGTTGCTTTTCTTTGAAGTTGCTTTGGTACCTCCAGCCTTTCAAGGATTCGTGAAGTTTTGTCATCAAGTTTTCCAGTAGTTTTAGGGGGAGATGAAACCTCTTTATCCAACTTTGGCTTGGAGATACAAGTGGGAGAAGACATCTTTGGAATCTCTAATACAACTAGCTGTTCCCATTCTTCAGTAATTCTAGTACCGATTTTACCATCAGTCGTTTTGCTATCCAGCACGTTGTCTCCTATAACCAACAAACTGTTGGCTTGATCTGATAAGTCCTCTATCATAGGGTCTTGCAGGGCTATGTTTGTTGCTGTCACTGGTTCTTTAGCCTTAGCAGGTATTGCCCTGATAGTCAAACTTTTAAGATGAAAGCCCATGACAAGCCAAGAAAATATTGAAAATAAGTAATTAAACTCAATGCCTATATAAAGCTGATTTACACGTGATCAGCACGGATGGTGATTAGCAGATCAGACAGCTCGGGCTAAAGCTAAAGCTCAGAAGCTAATTTTTTCCAGAGTTGGGAACTAATGAAATTTGTTGTGAATCTTATTAAACAAAATAGCTCCTGATCGAAGTAGATGACTCCTTCCATCACCTAACAAAATCAACTATAAAACAGCCTAGATTCTTCGCCAAAAATTAGAATGTGCTATAGTTAACCCTGATCAGGAGCATGGAGCAAAGGTTAAGAAGTGCTTGAGAAGACACCAATTGAACCAACTAGCTAAATTAATCCCCTATAAATAACTAAGAAAGGCAACAAGTTCCTAAAACATTTATATTAACCAGTGGCACTTAAATGGACACTATGGAGTAATCAACAATACAAATCAGCAACTTAGTGCGGTTTTCAGACCACCAGAAAAACTCACTTAAACTATTGACAGAAAATGAAAAGGGATGAACTTCAAGAAAAAACCAATCCATAGATTATATGGATGACCAGTGACCAGTGAAATATATATTTATTGCAGATAAAGAAAAACACTACAGGAGAGAAAAGAAGTTACCCAAATTGTAGGCTCTCTTTGACAAGCAAGTTTAGTCTTTGATGGAAGCCTTTTTCGTGCTGAACTGGATCATAATTTCTTAATTCGATCTGGAATAACAAAGAGCATCAGAACTTAATCTGGAGAAGTACCAAAAATGACCTTCCTCTATGCACCAAGGAAGAACACTCAGCCTTCTCTTTATACCTAGGAAAGTGCAAACAGTTTAGAGATAAAGCTACATTATCATTAATGATGAGAATGTGAAACTACAAATCCTAGAGAAAGATAAATTAAGATCCAGCTTATAGACCTTCATAAATTTATTAATGAATGCTGATTCATCTTTCATCTCATTAATGCATCTAATTTGGTATTGCTCCCAGTAAGAAACGAAGATGTATCGGAAGAATCAAATAAAAGAACAGGAATAGAATTTCCCTAATGAAACAGACCTTAAGCAAAGAGGCCTGCAAAGAATTTTTAATATCCTCGGTGACTGGGGTGCAAGCGATATTACTGATGTCAGGGACAGGCAAGGCTTCCTCTGATCCAGCAAGCCGCTGAAAATACTTATACAGTGACATCACATAATAAAGAGTAGAAAAATTATTGTAGGATAGCTGGACGCATTAAAACAAGAATAATCAAGGGATTGTTGGAAGAAAGAAATATCTTCACTGCCGGTTATAATTTGTTGACAGATAGGACTTCAGGGCCAAAAGGAAAACATAAAAACATTAAAGGAAAGAAACAACAACAATAATAAAAGCTTATTGCACGTTCTCGTTGGTGGCATATTCTAGTCTAGACCTACAAGAGATTCTGTGGCATAAAATTTTTTAAGAGAATGAGAAGGAAATAAAGCACTATTTTTTATCAAAATGAAGAGAGATAGATGTTGTTGACTTCTTTTTAGTAGGAAAATAAAGGCTCAGATGTGAGAGGGACTACATACTTACTCTGAGAATCATTACTCCTTTCTCTGAAGGTAAAAGAATATAATAGCACAGGAAGGACGTTTGCTTCGCAGTTTCCACATTACATTTTGATGAACAAACCAAACCCTGGTCAAGGGAATGCAGAACACCACACAGCACTTGAAAAACTGCCAAATCACAGAGCTAGATCATCATCTATTCATGAAAAGTATTCTCAGTTTAATTTCAGCAACTATTTGAACATCTTATAAGTTGGGCAAGGTTATGCAGTATATAGTATGGAAAGGCACGGCAGCAATGAATAATGGTAGGCTTCCGCTTACGTTTAGTATTTAGCTCTGATTTATCAGTATCATCCAACTCAGGCAAAGCTGGGGTAACAATGTAGGAAGTACCTAAAATAATCCCTGTTAAGAAACAAAAGCTGATATTGAGTGTAGATTATCAGTCATGAGAAAGAGATAGCATATGAATGTTTGAATTAGGTGCCAAACTGATGACTCTAGTGCATCATGAGAATTTCCAATTGATGGAATTAGTGCTGTTTGTTAGTTGTTAATGTAAATAAGCATAGTCCTACATGGAATAGGAGTAGTGTAGGTATTGTGTATTGTTATAAACAGGGGTACTTGTATTATAGTTAAGGTACATCAATAATATAATTTCTCGAGTTATTAGTTCTCACAAGTACAAAGAGAGGGCATCGGGATAAGTTTTGTCTTTGTTAGGACTTTAATTTCTCATAGCTAATATATTTTCAACTGGAACCAGACAAACAATAGAATGCAAAATTCTACACAATGCTTTTTATTTTCATCCAAACTTACCTTCATCAAGTGATCTCAAGTTAGTTCTTTCGATAACATCGAAGTTAATTGGTAAAGGAACTTTCTGAAGGTCCCGGCAACACTGGAAAGAGGGCATATAGAGGATTGTATGTTCTCCTATCTTCACAGAGCTCTCAACCAAATCAAGTGCTCCAAGCTCAACTCCAGTTACTGGACAAGAAGACTTACCCGTCCGGATCATTTTTGAGTTGTCAAATGGAATGCCGTGACACCTGCATGACTGTTAAAGGAGTGACAATTCTAAGAAACTTCACGTGAGACTTGCTGCTCACTACAAGAAAATAAAAGATGTATACTCTTCGACACCCAGGGGGAATAAAAAAGGTTTACTGATGCAATTAATGGTAGGGATATCAATAATATTCACCGTAAAACTAGCTTATAACAGTTCGCGAAGATGTGTACTTTATTGCGACCAAATGAACTGAATTCGTTTATCAAAATATGCCCGTCTGGTCATGATTTCTGACAGCTTGAGAAGCACCAAGCAATCATTATATGTAGTTTCGTAAGATAAAATATGCCTTCTAAGAGAATCGTTCTCTAGAAAGAAAAAATTCAGCAATATCTCCTATTCCAAACTAGTTCTCAGCTGCAATACCCATAATACAGTACTGGCAAGGGGCCAAAATAATCTGGTTGACAACTTTTGAACATCCTGATGAACAAATTGGATAATCTAACAGTGCATTTTCCAATATAGTATCTTTGGCACATATTTGAAATTTTACATGAGCCTGTTAGGATAGACATTTGAATTTTAAAGGGATTTCTGATCCTTGAAGTCAATCCAAAATAACGACAGAAATGAACTGATAAACTGATTTTGTTTTTCAAATCTAAGTAGGCATATCAAAACAAGTGCAAATGAATCAACTGTTTAGCTTTAGAATTTGAAATGCCTTAGACAAATCTCTACACTTAAACAGGCTTGGGAACTTAACAATCCTTCAGACTAAAAAAATTTAAAAGAATTCTGGCATTTATGGGAAGGACTCAACATAAAGAAAATAGTTGTTATAATGGTAGCAATTTGTTATTACAGAGGAGTAAAGAAAGAACATGTTTTCTAGAGATGAGGATGGATCATCGAATAGGAAGACTAAATGAGCATCATATCAAACACAGAGGACCGTAGTTGATGGTCCTTACTTTTTAATAATTCGTCTCCTTTCTAGGTTTAACCAAATAATCTGTTGCATATTCTATCTTTCTTTAATGGATTTTAATATTTTTTCCATTTTAAAAACTAACATTGAGAAGTTAAATGTAAACTCTGAAGTCAGTTAATATTTCCTATAGGACAAGAACGTAAGATCTATATGAGGTTTCAACACTAATGTTTTAGCATAAAAAACTCAGCTACTTTTCTGTTACCTATTTGATTAAATTGCAAAAGCAAGAATAAAACTTCAATGGTTTGTAAGGTTTTATGAGACTTCCCACTCATATCTGTGATTAGAAAAAAGATATGAAAACTAAAGGGAACACCATAATTAGTAGTATTACTTTGACGCACTACTTGACAAGCACAAGGGCTATTTGTCAATCAAAGATTTACTACTAGAAATTGGTCTCAAGAAACTAATATGGGAGTCAAACTATACTAATAAAAGGTAAATCATCAGCCAAAATTGTACGATTACTCTGAATTTTTGATAATATCTCACTGTTAAAATCATAGAATCTAAAATATCACCTGTTTTTTAACCCTCATCAGGTCATCACATGACAAACAAGTAGTTTAAATACATCATTGAAACAAATCCAAAACTTGAAGGCCAATTACCAATCAGTTAAAGAATGTAACTTAGCAGTAGGAAGAACCCTAACCAGTGAGAAAGGTACAATGATTTTACTAAAGAATCTATAACTGATAATTCTTACCGTCCAGCTCACCAATACTTCCATTTTCAAAACAAGAAGTTACTTTTAGGACCTATGTAGAATAAATCAATTGTTTTGCATGGTATCCTAATGAACTTTATGAGTATACCTTACAAGGAACGAATTCATTGATTATCTGGTTGAAAGATGTGCACAAGTTGCAGGATATCTGGTTTGTTGAACCTAAAAGATTGCTCTTGAAGACAAAACGAGCCTGTAATTGTTCTTCCAAGTCCTCCTTCAGTTCCTGAAACCATTTCTTTACCAAGCCAGACAAAGCATGTGCATCTGCAGATCTATTTGTTATAAATAACAAGAAGAGAAAACTTGATTCTTCCTAGGAATTATACAAAGATGTTAGGGGCCAACAAGTGTACTCATTCATTGAACAAAATTAAGGACATTTAACCTTTATGATTCAATTTTTTAAAAAACAAGTCAAGGACATTTGACCTTTATATCCCTCAACAAAAAATTTAACCTCTTTGAATACTCAAGGATGCAAAGAACCACATATGGAGAAGGAGAACTTGTCACAGATTCATTTTGAAGTACATGCTACAACCAGGAAGAACAAAATTGGCATTTCTAAAATCTAATATCTGGAAGCTCACTTCCTACAGACTGAAAGGATTTTTAAACAAAATGATCTCCACGGTAACTCAGGAAACTTAGTTGATTCTAAGAATCTGTTATTATAAATCAATAAAGATAGGCCTTGCTCAACTAGACAATTTATTACATTTACCCTCGACAAGATCAAGATGAATTAAATCATAAAATGAAAATCACGGTGAACAAATAGGTTTTAAGTATCATTGTAAGGACTCCTACACAGAAGGATTAAGGAGTGTCTCTAACCTGGAATATAGCTTTGAAATGAGCAGTTCTCGAGATCACCAATCTGCTTCAAGAATTTGTTGATACTTCCAGGAGTATCAGCAAGATGACTTGAATTTTGCTCCAAGAAAATAAACTCTATGGAAACACAGTTATCTGCTGCATCCTGTCAGCAAAACCACCACTTTTTTCAACTTGAAGCTTGCAGTTCAAAAGGTTTAGAAATCGAACAATTAAGACATCTAATCATCAGTCCAAAATCTGGAGAATAAAGTAGAACAGATAATGATATGAATGCAGAAAGTAGATGAATCACCATGAGAGCCTTTGTGGTAGCAGAGTCCAGGCTTTCATATATGCAGGAACTAATCAAAATCACCTTTCTCGTAATATCTTTATTATGACCCCCCCATGAGTACAAAACTTTGTCATATAGGATACTGCGAAGTTTCAAATCTGCAAGTGCCAAATGGTGACCACACCAATGGTAACAAGAGTGATCAAATCAAATTAAGCATAAGCATGAAGCAGAAAAACAATTTGAATGCATTCAAATTTTTTGAAATCAATAAAAATTCACGTAAAAATTACCGCTGCAACATAGAGCTCCAGAACTGTTGAAATCAGGTAAAAAGGCATCGGAAGGCAAATTATTCACAGCATGGTGGAAATCGCGAAGATTGAAGTTGCCTCGTGGACTATAAGCTATCTTAAGCTGTGTATAACATCACTTATCAGTTCAGGAGTATTATTAAAAGTGTACCAGGTAAACATAGCAGTAATACGCATTTCAGTCTACAAATGAATATGCGGATCTAAACATTTAAATATTCGAGCTAAAAATAGAGAAGAGATATTATATTTACTTCATCGGTGCGTGAGATTCGATTTTTGAATACATAACACAGTCCGATACGATCGAGCAGAGGTTTTGATCTCGAACTGTCTGTATTACTACTTGGAGACGATATAGCATAAAGATTTGCGAGCTGCAACATCGACTGGAGGAGAAGAGAATATCGGTCAAAAATTTTACTTTAAATATTATAATTAAAGTGAAATTCGAAGAGTAATGAAAAAAACAACGCAATGCTTTTCACCAGCAAATCATTCAACAGATTCAATTGCTGTATATAATTGTTCATAAGTAAATGCATGTGGATATATCACCTGCTTCAAATCGCGAAGCAATGGAGCTGATAAGCTCCGCAGATCCAATACGAAGCAAAGCATCACCATTTTCTGGATCTCTCTCTCTCTCTCTCTGTCACGCTAAGTGCTCTTCCCTCCCGCTCTCGCTTATAAACTGATTTTGGCGCCTTCTATCACGGCATTCGACCTGGGTTTGGGTTTTGACGTTGCAGTTCCTTAAATAATAATCCGTTTCAATTTAGGTGAACCTATTTTTTTTGTTTGAACCTATTTTCCTTGTTCCAAAAAGAATGACATTTTCCTTGTTTGAAAATAATTTATCTTTATGCAATGATTTATAACCACACACAATATTTGTAACTCATTTTACACCACAAATTCAAAAGTGTTCTTCTTTTCTTAAACTCCGTCCCAGTCAAATGAATTCACCTCAATTGAAACGAGGGAGTATTGAAACGAGGGAGTAAAATGACTGGATCTTTTTATAAAGTTCTTTTTTTCTTCAAATCTTTAGAATAAAGTCCAAGTGATCAAACTTTTAGACGAGAAACGGTTTAATATTTGTTTAGTTATAGTAACTTTGTTTCAAATTCGCTCTCCTTATTTACACAATTACACCAAACAATTGAATGTAGGACATGTGTTTTCCGTACTCACACATGGTTAAGTGCAGTGTTTTAAAAAGCGGGGGCGTGAGGCGAAGCGTTTTATCTCTGATGAGGCGAGGCGTAAGCCCTGAGACATGAAGTGTAAGTCCCATAAATCTTTAAATTTTATTAATTTCAACAATTTTAAGATAGTACAAAATAAAAAATAATTATAAAAATTATATTAAAATCACAAAAATATAACAAATAATCTATTTAAAATATTTATAAATTATAATTCAACTACGAATAATATGAAAAGCATGATATATATCATAATATGCAAATTAGCTGCAATGTCGTTACAACTCAAACATCAAAAGTAACATATTCGATACTTATATGTATCTCTTAAGGAGTAATGAATCTTGAAAGAATTTTAATATTATAATTTAATTTTTTTTAAATACTCCTTTTATTTAATATACTTTTTATTTGAAAGAGAATTTATATAAAAATATAATTCACAATTTAAATATGATTCTCAAGCATCATTCATTTGTAAGTTTCAACAAGTTAATAAAGTGACACATAATTCACCATACAATGCCATGATAACTAATTATTTTTAAATAGTTACTAGCTAATACTGAGCTATTAAATTAATAAGTATTGTATCTCGTAAAAGTGAAAAAAATAATATTTAAAAAAATAATCATAAAAAAATTATGGACTGTTATATAGTAAAGACATAACAAAAGTTAATAAATAAATACTTTTTAAATGAAAGATTTACTTAAAAGTAGCTATCATAGCAGTCTTAGTAGATAACGTGCAATAATTTTTATTTTAATTATGACATAAAATACTCTAAACTTAATAATTTATAATTAGAAAAAAAAATTTGAATAGTCAACGATTATTAAAAAAATTTGAGGATTTATAAGATTAATTACATACAATTGCATAAAGTTCTATTAGGCGAGCCCAGTACGCTGGGCGATTGGTGTGTCGAGGGCGTAAGCCCCGATGGCCGTTGCGTAAGTCTCATGGAACTAAGCCCCACACATAAGTCCAGGGGCGTTTTACGAGTGCTCCGCCTCGGGACGAACCCCGGGCGAATCCCAATTCTGCCTTTTAAAATAGAGGTTAAGTGTTATGTGTTCTTATTTTAATTTTTAATTCTTAAGGTTAATTTATTTGATTTTAAATGGTCAGTGAATTGATTTTAAGTTTTTAACTTTTGGAATAATTGTGTTTGGGTTCGTCTTTTGAAAAATTCAAGCGTATCAGCAACGACAAAATAATTGTTACGGGTTTAAATAAAACTAGTATTAGTACCCCGCACGGATGTACGGACACTAATTATGTCAAATATTTCAGTTATTTAAATTGTATGTAAATAATCTTAAAATTTAAACTTTCTAAGTATATATAGATAATCACTGGATATTAACTACATGAAAAAATTAACCATTTCTTCTAGATTTTTTTTTTATACCATTCTTGCCGCTGTCATTGGATCCTAAAAATGGTCAGGAAACAAAATAATTACTCATATTTATGGCAAAATAATCAAATGTTAAGACAATGAATGACTCTTTGGATAAGACTTACATCTTTTACTACTACTTATACTCTTATTTGGTGTGTTGATATCTCTTAAAAAATACGTTACAACACATGTTATTGTACATGAAAGTGCGTCGTAAGTCCGTTGATGTAAGCTCATAAATGAGATCCTCTTGCAAAGTATATAAAGTGGTTTAATGGTGTTACGTCCCTTTTTTTTTTTTTTTTTGCAAGCCTTTGAGAGTTAAAATTCAAGGATAAATGTTTATAAGGGTACATGTTAATACATCCCGTACTTCAGACGTTACTATCATTATAGGTTTATCTAATGTAAACTCAAAAAGGATGAAATCCTTCTATAAGGATAAGAAAGGTTTGCCGAAGTGTTAAGTAAGTTAAGATGAGTATGAGACTTGTTAACCATGATTTAAATAATTTTAAAGCCATAATATGACTATATATGATGTTTGGATATGAAGTATAAAATTTGAGAAAAATCATATTTAAGTTGCGGAAAAACCGACTAAGGATTTGCCTTGTAATGGAGCTTTTTGAGAAATAAACTTTGTGAGCTATATATGGTCTTTTTGGGGCATATTATATATCAAATTGAAGGTCTTGGAATTTAGCTTCCAACGTTCTTAATCGTTTGCCATACGACACTCGGATAAAAAGTTATAAGCGTTGGAAGACGAGCCAATTACAGGGTGCCAAGTGGTACCTTTTGACTTTTCAACAAAATGGAGATTATCTCATTTATCTCGTCTCTTTCTGCATATTTCCAGGGAGCACGACCAAATAAGACCCCTAACATCACCCTTAAGCTCTCTACAAGGGTTTCAAACAATACTAACATCCGGGGCACGAAATCAAGAAGCAATAACACTAGAACGATCCCCACAGCATAAGTATTGCTATATTGCCTCTCTTTTTCTTTATAGTTTGAGTTTTGGAAGGTATTTAATAGTTAAGGAAATTCTTAATTTCTGGTTTTAATCTCTTAAATATCAAGGAAGGTTGATTAATTGATTTCATAATATTTAGAACTCACGGGACGGTGATCGAAAGCCGTGAGTTTTGAGTTATTTGATTTGTAATGGACTGTTTTGTGAGCTGTTTCGTGTAGCTTTTGTGCTGTATATTTTGCTGCTATTTAATGGAGTTTTTGGAGGATAAATAATGTGGAGAAACACCATATAATGGTGAAATGATGGATTAGTCATTCTTTATAATATCTTCGGGGTGTTGGACACTACTATAATCGTCGTTTTTGGTATGAATTGATTGGGGTGTGTTGGACTGTTGTAAGCTAAATATAACATGGATTTTGACTTGCATCTACTGTAGGAGGTAATTATATTGTGTTCCCACAGGTGCTTAAGGTTATATTGACATCGGTTAAGTTAAATGGATGAACTAGATATGAACGGGTGAATAAAGTTGCTAATTAAGAATAATTGGAGTTGTGGATCATTTTCTTTATTATGAATATATGGTATAAGGCTGAAATTATTGATGAATGACTTCATTATTATGTTAATGATACTATTAAGTTAAAGTAAAAAGTCTATAAGGGATGATATGGGGTATACAAATTCCAATTGGAGCTTGTCGCTCGTCGTAAAATAGTTATGACTTGTTGTTGTTTTATAGTGCCTTGTTATTGATAATTATGTATTGCTGGATTTCTCTAGTAATTGTTGTTGGTATATGATATTGGAGGAGGCTCTTTTTATAGGGAAGATGCTGCCCGAATTTATATAAACGAGCTAAAAGTTTATGTTGAAGACTTAGCCTTTGTTCAATATTAATTTTGGATCTCCTTATGCAATGGTAGATTGAGTTGAGTTTTTTGAAGAGGTTCTTGGGAGATATTAAGGACTCATCATGGTTAAGGTATGTTAAGATATTTCTTTCTTTCTTTTGGCATGATCTAAAGTGAAATGAATACGCTATTTCATAACGGATCTACTCCTAGAAACTAAGGTTTGCCATGTTGTTCTTTCCTTCTAAAGTTATTTTAAGCAAGTATGTATGATCTTTGAATCCTATATAAGCTCATATTGATGGTATGATGTGCATTATATATAATATCTATTTTACTCTACCGAGCCGCGCTATATTATGCCGAGTACGAAACCTATTGTGCAATCACTGATCAGTTGGATTTACCGAGCTCTACATGGCCGGGTACGATTCTACTGAGCCTTATGATGGCCGGATACGTTTTTACCGAGTCCTCTTTGAGGCCGGGTACGATATGATGATGATGATGATGCCTACAGAGGCGTATGTTTTTAAAATTTTATGTATATATATGTATTATGCATTTCATGTCAGTAGCACCCAGAGGCACGCAGATGTTCAGGTTTGTATCTCCTTCATCTCTCTTTATATTACTGTTCTTGTTTATGCTTTTCTGTGTTACATACTCGGTACTTTATTTGTACTGACGTCCATTTTGCATGGGGACGCTGTGTTTCATGCCTGCAGGTCCCAATTGATAGGTTGACATTCCTCCTAGTAGGCTATCAGCTCAGCGGAGGTGTTGGTGCATTCCACTTGCTCCGGAGTTGCCTATTTGGTCAGTATGCTTTGGATATGTATTAATTGATATGGCGAGTCCATGTCCCAACCTTTATGATTTTATGTACTCTTAGAGGCTTGTAGACAGATGTCAGGTTTATGGATACATGTATGGCCATGTTGGCCTATGTCACGACCCAGATTTCCTACATCGGGAGTCGTGATGGCGCCTACTGTCGGAGCTAGGCAAGCCATTCCATACAACATTTCTACTGTTTTCTTTTAAACAATTATAATAAACTGAAATGATAATCAAATGCGGAAGACTTACAAATACTTGAATAACTGCAAACGGAAAAAAAATACGGAAGCTTTCAAGATTCACTTCTACCCAGTATCTGGTGTCACTATTCACGGACTACTACAGAATACTACAAATAAGTCTGAGAAAGAAATACATAGTGTTTTCCTGATACAAGATGAACAAACAAAAATAAATAAAGGGACTTCGGCCTGCGAACGCCAGCTAGGCTACCTCGATAGTCCCTGGACTGAAGATAGCTCCCAAAAAAAATCCTACCGCTGCGGTCCGTAAATTGCATCCTGATCTGTGCACAAAAAAGGCACAGAGTGTAGCATCAGCACAACCGAACCCATGTGCTGGTAAGTGCCTGGCCTAACCCCGGCGAGGTAGTGACGAGGCTAGA
>MU701974.1:1753-15740 GCA_026770625.1 Nicotiana glauca | reverse complement strand
CCTAAGGCCTCCCGGGACCTACTCAAAACTCACCCGAGCCCTCGGGGCTCCAAACCAAACATACACATAACTCCAACAACATCCTACGGACTTACTCGCGCGATCAAATCGCCAAAATAACATCATTTACATAGAATCGAGCCTCAAAACTCATGATTTTCATTTCAAAATTCTTTAACTTTCTAACTTGGAACTCATAGTCCGAAACACGTCATACGACGTCCAAATTTAACCAAACTTTACAGGTAGTACTTAACACATATTTAAGACCTGTATCGGGCGTCAGAACCAAAATACGAGCCCGATACCTATATTTTCTAACTCATTTTTATTTTTATTTTCCTTAATAATTTCATAAAATAATTTAACAGAAAAATTCTTTTACCGGGGTTCTGGACATCGGATTTCGACTCCGAGCACATGCCCGAGTCCCATATTTTTCTACGGACCTCCCGGGACCGTCACATCACCGGTCCGGGTCCGTTTACCCAAAATATTGACCAAGGTCAACTATATCAATATTAGTATCATAATTCTTCAAATTTTTCACATAATTCATATATTTTAACATAAAAACTTTTCCGGCTTCGTGCCCGTACTGCACATGCAAATCGAGGCAACTGCAAAATGAGGTTTTCAAGGCCTCGGAAGCGCAGAAAAAGGGAGAATACGGTGATGACCCTTTGGGTCGTCACAGCCTATGTGTTGAGTTTACACATGGTCAAGTCGGCCTTATAGGCCCGTATGTCACATGCATAAGTTTGTATATCATGTTGGGTCGTCATATGTTGAGTATTCCTTTATCTTTTATTCTTGTTATCTCATGACGGGTTTCGGGCTCATTTACTCAAGATAGTATAATAAGAAAGATATGTTATGTTGGTACTCGATTGAATAAGGCACCGGGTGCCCGTCGCGGCCCTTCGGTTTGGGTCGTGACAAAATATTTCTTTCTTAAAATTTCAGTTTCTAAAATATTATTTTTCAATAATAATTATTTTTATAATAATGTCATTGAAAATATTATTCTTAATTCAAAACTCATTTTATTTGGCTATCTAAAAATATAAAAATTTCTTTAGCTAGTGAATTCGTTTTAATTACTCCATTTTGATATTTGACATTAACCATGTTAAATATCTGAGTTATTTGAATTGTATGTAAATAACCTTAACATTTAAACCTTCTAAATAATTATAGATAATCGTCAGATATCAATATTAAGAAACACTACATGAAAAAAACTAACCATTTCTCAATTCTCGTAGTGATAATTTTATTTTTGCATTATTCTCATAGGTGTCATTAGAACCTAAAAATAGCCACAAAGTGAAATAATAACTCATATTTATGGCAAAGCACAAAGGTTCACACGATATAAACAATTCTTTGATTACAATGTGACTCTTATACTACGACTTGAACTCTTATTTGGTATGATTTTATCTTTCAAAAAATATTTCTATTTTGAAATTTTAATTTCTAAAACTTTATATATATATATATATATATATATATATATATATATATATATATATATATATATATATATATATATATATATGTGTGTGTGTGTGTGTGTGTATATATATATATATTATAATAATAATGATTATCTTTATAATGATGCAAGTGAAGATATTATCCTTAATTTAAAATTTACTTTAATCGGCTATCTAAAAATTTAAATGATTCTTTGGCCGGATTTATTTTAGTATGCCTCCACTTTAAGTATATCGATATCTCTAGCCCTTAAATGTTAAATTAGTTGATTATTACTATAAAATATTGCATATATTATCTTAAAATTGTCAAGTAGTTTATTTTTCGGTACCATACTTGGCTTAACCTCAATGCAAACTACTCAAATTGCATTCCAATTCAAATTCGAATATCATATCAGTTTGTTAGTAATAGTGATTTTTTAAAAACGATACACAATGTAAATTAAAAAAAATATTCTAAGATATCCTTATCTTATAATCTATGTATTTGAGTTGAAAAATATATATTTGAAATCGATGAGATTAACTTTCAAATTTTTTATATTCAACAAAGATGAAACTTAAGAAGAAATTTGTTGTCATCTTTTATTTATAGTTTTTAGATCTTTCTAACATTTTTTTCATATTTATTTTCTTTTATCTTATTTTTTATCTCATTATTTCTTTTGTTACAAAAAATTAATTTATTTCACTATAAAAGGATGAGTTTTAATAAAAAATTATATACATATGAACTTTAATTATATTTTTAGTTTTTGGTTGAAATTATTTCATTTTTTTTTGGCTTTATCTAATCAGCCTCAATAGGTGCTCACCCTACCACTTAAATTAAAAAATTAAATGATGTGTAATTTATATATAATCCATATATAATATGTGTATAATCGTGTGTTGTCGGTATATAATCTATTTATATTAGCTATAAAAAGTAAACAATAAATATGACCAGATATTATATAAATATCCCATAAGATTTCGATTTTGTTAGTTTATCCATGATATAACTTCTATTATAATAATTTTAAAACTCTCTACTAATGTTAAAAAATATCTTATCTTTTTATTATCTTTGAATTGAAAAAAGTGAAGAGTTTTTTCGAAATAATTTGTTTACATTTTAAAAATATATATTTCACATTATATACTCTTTGTTACACTTAAAAGTCGCTATAAAAACTATTAATTAGAAACCAATCTCTCTTGTTGAGTTTTAAAAAAAAACTTTCACATAATCTAATGATTCAAAACTAATATTCTTCAACGAAAAAAATATTGTACCCTTGCAATATTGGCTTGACTACAGCTAAATGAAGGAGTTTCAGCTTATATTCTTCAATTCCTTGAATGTGCTAAATTGAAATTAATGATAGCAATTGTATAGCCAAAGTTTTGTTATTTGTTTGATGTTCATTTATGCAAATTGACTCTTCAAACAAATATTCTTCAAGAAGAAAAAGAAATAATTTTTTTTTAATATTAACTGATTTTGTGCTATTTCTTTCTCCAGCATGTATGTTTATTACTTTATTATATATGTAAGTAAACTTTTATTTGATTTTGTAAATACTTTTTTATTATTTAGATAAACATAGACGTGTACCCTATATATTACATTTATTTTAAAAGAATTTTATTTTATTCAAATCTAACTACATTGTTTCAAAGAACTATACTTATAGAATTTTAAATATGAAAGAGTTTTATAGTTATATGGAGTAGTTTTTTTTTTTGCTAGAGGCGAAGTAGTATTTAAATAATTAGAAAAAATAATAAAAGTTCCTAACATGATTGCATATGATGATTAACCGAATTAAGTATGATAACATGATAAAAAGAGATAAATTTTATTTTTAATTTAAGTTTAAATTTTAGAACTTTATCTATAAATTCAAAATCTTTTAATTCAAATTCCATATATATATATATATATATATATATATATATATATATATATATATGTATTTAACTAAAATAGTCAAATATAGAATAAAGTTACCATATACTATTGACATTTATTAGCTTGTCACTTGGCTTAACTATAATATCAATTATTTATGGTAATTTTCTTGCTTTAATATATATATTAGTATTAGTACCCGCGCAATGCGCGGATAATTAAAAAGAATGATGTACTTCATAAAATTTAATATATTAGTGTTAATACTATCTTTACAACCAAACATTAAAAACATATTAAGACTCGGGTAAAACTTTCACTTCATCTCCTACTAAACGTTCCATAAAAAATAATGATGCTATACAATTTGTTTGATATGAATGTTCCACGTAAAATAATGATGCTATACAATTTGCTTGATATGAAGCATGCGCCTAAGGGAACATTATTGTAGCAAATGCTCATGGACATATTACAGTGCATTTCCTAGAAAGTTGTCCTTTGTAATGAGGTTTATCACTACAAAAGGCATGGGTAAAAATTCAAGAATTTTTGGTCCTTGGGTGACAATTTTTTAAGAAAATGAGAGACAACATATATTGTATTACTGATAAGATAATGAAGAAGACATGCTAAAATGATCCCTCGGAAGAAAAACTAATTGGCATATAAAATTGTTGCACACTTTCAAATATTTTAATTAAGTGTAGAATACAATATATTCAGATACATCAATAGCTTGAATTCTAGGAAGCCATTAGATCTCATCACGCCAACATCAGAATCTAGATGAGCTTCATGCACTTGGACTGTAGCTAACATAGCCACATGCCACTATTCCATGTCACTAGAGATGACATCTTTAAGCCTTTCTCAATGCATCTAGCTTATACTATGCTCTCTGCAATAAATTATCCAACTTTGCATTAAAGTAAAAAGTTGCATACTACCTCAATATAGAAGTCTCCAGTCTCCGGTTCTTTGGCCACTGTTGCTGTCCACCCAATAGCATATGAGGATTGCCAGCAAAATCCATTAGTGTTCTCCATTTTCACTAATCTGCAAGCTCTAACACGACAGTATCACTTAAATATGATAAAAATTTATGGCAGATTAATCACAACAACACAACAATAAGATACACAAATGCAGTAACTAATAATGACATAGAGTAAATCATATACAAAGAAAATATTTAATTGACTTCAAGATTCTAGGAGTGAGGGGCTGGAGAAAATGCTAAAATGTCACATCTGATGAACTGCCACATAACATAGTTATACCAAATTAAAAATATTAACTTAAAAAAATGATACGTAAAATTAAAGTATCATAAAATAATAGCAATACTCAATAATTAAATGATAAATTATTTAATAACAACTCTTCCAATAGTTACATGAATTCAATATCCCTAAAACAAAAAATTTGAAAAGAAAGTTAAGTTAGTAAGGCGCATAACATGAAGAAAATATATCCCAACTCGAAAAAATAACAACAGGTAAAAGAGTATGTACCTTTCATCTTAAATAATTAATTCAATTGAATTAGAATTTTTTGGTTTCTCGCGGTCTGGAACGTGCTGTAATCTAACAACACGAACCTTCAAATTCTAACTCATTTTGGACGTTTCGCTGATATGTTTATAGTTTGGAGCCATACTTTGCAGTAGTTTGTGTGTAAGCTTAATACTAAGCAATGTAGAGAAGCCAAACCTAAATAAAAGTTGCTTAAATAAATATTTCTAAGAAAAAAAACTATCGTAGAATCAATTTTTAAGGCATCTAAAATCCTAATTTTTTTAAATGGTATGTGTAAATCAATGTGTAAGAGCGTGCTTAAGAAATGATACAGATCTTCATTTTTTAGCTTTGGGCTTTTTGAATTTTCAACCTTCATTTTTTTAAAACCACCAAGCTTTAATTTTTGTAACAATAGCACGGTATAGCCAATTTTCGGACTGGTCAATAAAAAATAACCAGCGTTTACTAAGTCAATAAAAAATAGCCACCGTTTTGCTGCAACATAGACCGGTTCAGCATAATATACTGGAGTTCGGTGCACTTGTGTATGAACTCCAGCATATTATGCTGGACCGGTATACTTTGCTGGCTCCGGTATAATATAATAGAGACTGGAGCACTGGTGCTCCAAACTCCAGTATATTATACTGGACCAATATACTTGCTGGAACTCCAGTATATTATGCTGGAGTTCTAGTGTACTTATGCTGGAACTCCATCATATTATGTTGGAGTTCCAATATACTATCCTGGAACTCCAGTATAATATGCTGGAGTTCAAGTATACTTATGCTGGAACTCCAGCATAATATACTGGAGTATTTTTCGGGTTTTGAACAGTATTTTCGCTCAGATTTATTTTTACATAAAAAGTGGCTAAATTTCGATTTCTTTTGAAATTGGGCTATTTTTGAACGGCCAGTTGTAAATCTGGCTATTTTTAAATTTCTCCCTTAATTTTCTTGTCTTTTTTCTTTGTCCATTTGTTAATTTTTTAATAGTATTTCCTTTAATATAATATAGATGCAAGATACAAAATATTTATTAAATTATTTTTTTCTTAAAAAAGAATACCTACCATAACTGAATTATACACAAAATTTAACTAAAGATACCTATAATAATGTATATTGTTCACGAATAAGGTCAAAACAAAGCTTGTACTAAATAAAAATTAATGTGTAAGATCCAAAATAAAATTAACAAAATTTTAAGTAATTCTTTCTTAAAAAAGGATACTTCACATAACTGAACTATACACAAAATTTAATTAAAGATACCTATAGTAATGTATATGATACCTATAGTACTATATATTGTTCACAAATAAGGTCAAATACAAGCTTGTACTAAATAAAAATTATTATTTCAACTTAAAATTAATGTGTAAGATACAAAATGAAATTAACAAAATTTTAATTAATTCTTTCTTAAAAAATAATACCTGCCATAACTAAATTACAAATAAATTTAATTAAAGATACCTATTAGTAATTGTCACGACCCTAGTTCACCAATTGTGAATACGTCATGACGGCACCTAGTCTTCGCGACCAGGTAAGCCTAACACATTGCGGAAGTAATAATATTTGTGGAATTTATAATCAAAATTAAATAACAGGAATAATGTATACGGTTGCCACCTGACACATACACTTTAACACTTTAAAAGTTATGAAACTATCCCCAAGACCCGAAAACCCACGGGCAACACAGACTGAGAATGAAAAACATAATGCTGCTCTAATCATCCGGAAATGTCTATAACAAGGAATAACGGAATATCATCGAGCTAACTACAAGGTATAGTGAGAGGGAGACTCTTCGGTCTGCGGACGCGGTAGATATACCTCAAGTCTCCGAAAATGCTCCTACAGCTACTGGAAGTGCGCCTGCGTAGAGGTAACTGGATCTGCACATGAAAGACATGCACAGAAGAGGCGTGAGTACACCACAGCGGTACTCAGTAAGTGCCAAGCCTAACCTCGGTTGGGTAGTGACGAGGAAAGGTCAGGGCTCTACTGAGACAGAAACAATAAAATAGCAAAATATTAACAGTGTTGAAGTCTGATGAAAACTAATGAACACAGCAGTGTGGTACGACAATTCAATGAAATTTAATACTGCAAGACAAAACAGAAACACAGAGTAAATACAGCTAAATTACAAGAATACCGATGAGGGTTTCCCATGATACCGTCCTGTAGCCCTTTTCTCAACTGTCCAATGGATCTCCCGGGATACCGTCCCGTAGTCCAATTCTCATATCAATATCAAAGGATCTCCAGGGGTACCGTCCCGTTTTCCAATTATCAATATGCAGGGGATCTTCCGGGATACCGTCCCGTAGTCCCAAAATAAAAGTACAGGGGGATCTCCCGGGATACCGTCCCGTAGTCCTAAAATAAAAGTGCAGGGGGATCTCCCGGGATATCGTCCTGTAATCCCAAAATAAAAGTGCAGAGGGATCTCCCGGGATACTGTCCCGTAGTCCCAAAGTAAAAAATTTAGGGGGATCTCTCGGGATTCAAACCCGTAGTCCCAAAGTAAACAAACAAGGGGGAGCTCCCGGAATCCCGCTTCCGTAGTCCCAATGTAAATGCGCAACCAACATCAGAGAAATATTCAGAAATTGAAGTGCAACAATACAAGGCAACAAATAATACTGGCCTAACATGCTCCACGTAATCACAGTTAAGACAATTTAAACAAATAGGCAACTTGGATCAATTAAACATGCTCTTCTACGCTAGCACAGGCTATAATAGCAAGTAAAGTAAAGCAAATATGAAAGAAAATCCAAATCAAGTATTTAAGTAAAAATCTGAGTTTCAACAATTAGCTCAAGTACACGCTCGTCACCTCATGTACAAGACATTCAATTACCAATTATCACATCCTAAGGGACGAAGTCCCCCACACAAGGTTAGGCAAGCCACTTACCTCGAACCGGTGCGAAACCAACTAGGGAACGATTTCCTTGCCACGAGTATCCGACTACAAATGGCCCAAATCTATTTAATTCAATTACAAATCGTAAATATTATTGTAAACAACTGATTCCACTATTGAAATTAAAGATAGGGCAAGAAAATAGGTAAAATAACCAAAATGCCCCTCCAGCCAAAGTCTCGGAATTAAATAATTTTTACATTTTCAGAACCCCCGTACTCTCACGAGTCTAACCATATAAAATTCTCCCAAATCGGAGGTCAAATGCCCACTCAAAATCACAAAATTAAGCCAAAGAAGTCTTACCCATTTTTCTCAATTTTAGACCTTGAATTTGAATTTTAATGGTTGATTTAGCTAGGAAATGATGGAATATAACTAGAAGGGATCAAAGCAACGTTACCCAATGATCTTCTCTTCAAAATTGCCTTCTCCCGAGCTCTCAATTGATTTTTTCTAACTTTGAAATAAACTCTTGGATTATCCCTTTTCAGACCTGTGATTTCCGCTTTTGCGGTCCCGCTTTTGCGGTGAGACTAACCACTTTTGCGGTTCCACTTAAGAGGGCAGTGTCCGCTTTTGCGGACTCAAAACCGCATCTGCGGTTCTGCTTACGCGGGAAGGAGATCGCTTCTGCGGTTCTCCTGGGATGGGGAAATTCCGCTTATGCGAAGAAATAGCCGCTTATGCGGCTCCGCGTCTGTGGTAAGGAAGCCGCTTATGCGGCTCCAGGACCGCAGAAGCGAAAATACCAGAAGCCTGCTGCAACTTTTTTCTTCTAACTCCAAACTTTGCCCGTTGAGCATCCAAAATCATCCCGGGACCCCCGGGACTCCAACCAAAAGCACCAATACCACCTAATACCTTATTCGAACTTTTACCAATCCTCAAAACACCTCAAACAACACCAGAAGCCCAATTAAATCAAGGATTCAAGCCTAAGAACTTCAAATTCTATCAAAATACGCTTTCGATCAAAAACCTATCCAAACCTCGTCCGAATGACCTTAAATTTTGCGCGCACATCCCAAATGACATGACAGAGTTACAACAACTTCTAGAATTCCAATCCAACCCTCGAATAAAAAATTCACTATTGGATCGGAAACCTAAAAATCTCAAACTTCGGCATTTCAAGCCTAAATGAGCTACGGACCTCCAAATTACATTTCAAACATGCTCCCAACCCCGAAATCACCTAACGGAGCTAACGAAACCATCGGATTTCCATTCCGAGGTTGTCTTCACTCTGTTCTGAATATGGACCATTTTTCAACTCTTAATCTCTCATTTAGGGACTAAGTGTCCCAAGACACTCCGAATCCTAATACCGAACGTCCCGGCAAACCAAGATAGCAGAAATGAACTTAGGGAAAGCAGTTAATGGGGAATTGGGGCGTAAAATCCAAAAACGACCGGTCGGGTCGTTATATCCTCCTACACTTAAACATTCGTTCGTCCTTGAACGAGCATAGAGAACATACCTGAAGTAGCAAAAAGATGAGGGTACTGGCTGCGCATATCCTGCTCGGTCTCCCAAGTCGCCTCCTCGGCCGGCTGACCTTGCCACTGGACCATCATTAAAGCGATGTTCTTTGACCTCAACTTTCTGATCTGCTTATCCAAAATGGCCACTGGCTCCTCAACATAAGATAGATCCTTGTCCAGCTGGACTGAACTGAAATCCAATACGTGCGACGGGTCACCATGATATCTCCAGAGCATCGAAACATGAAATACCGGATGAACTTCGGCTAGGCTGGGAGGTAAGGCAAGCTCATAAGCAACCTCCCCAACTCGCCTCAAGATCTCAAAAGGCCCAATAAATCTCGGACTCAGCTTCCCCTTCTTTCTAAACCTCATGACGCCCTTCATAGGTAAGACCCGAAGCAGAACCCGCTCGCTGACCATAAATGCCACATCACGAACCTTCTTGTCTGCATAACTCTTCTGTCTGGACTGGGCTGCACAGAGTCTGTCCTGAATCACTTTAACCTTCTCCATTGCATCCTGAACCATCTCTGTGCCCAATAACCTGGCCTCACCCAGCTCAAACCAACCCACTGGAGATCTACATCTCCTACCATATAAGGCCGCATACGGCGCCATCTGAATGCTGGACTGATAGTTGTTGTTATAAGCAAACTCCGCCAGTGGAAGGAAATGGTCCCATGACCCTTCAAACTCAATCACGCACGCTCGGAGCATATCCTCCAAAATCTGAATAGTGCGCTCGGACTGTCCGTCCGTCTGGGGGTGGAATGCCGTGCTCAACTCCACTCGAGTGCCTAACTCCTGCTGCACGGCTCTCCAGAACCGCGATGTAAACTGAGTGCCTCTGTCTGAGATGATAGAAACTGGAATACCATGCAACCGGACGATCTCCCTGATATAAATCTCCGCCAACCGCTCCGATGAATAAGTGGTACACACAGGTATGAAATGAGCGGACTTGGTCAGCCGATCCACAATGACCCAAATAGAATCAAACTTTCTCACGGTCCGTGGGAGTCCAGATACGAAGTCCATGGTGATACGCTCCCACTTCCACTCTGGGATCTCAATCTGCTGTAGCAAACCACCCGGATGTTGGTGATCATACTTCACCTGCTGGCAGTTGAGGCATCTAGACACGTAGTCAACTATATCCTTCTTCATCCGCCTCTACCAGTAGTGCTGCCTCAAGTCCTGATACATCTTCGCGGCACCCGGGTTGATGGAATATCGCGAGCTATGACCCTCAGCTAGAATCAACTCTCGAAGATCATCTACATTGGGCACACAAATCTGGCCCTGCATCCTCAACAATCCATCATCCCCAATGGTAACATCTCTGTTATCACCACGCCGAACTCTGTCCTGAAGAACAAGCAAATGAGGGTCATCAAACTGCCGCTCCCTGATGCGATCAAATAGGGAAGACCGAGAAACCACACAGGCTAGAACCCGACTGGGCTCTGAAAGGTCCAATCTCACGAACTGCCTGGCTAAAGCCTGAACATCCATCGACATAGGTCTCTCTGAGGCTGGTAGATATGCCAAACCCCCCAAACTCTCGCCCGGCGACTCAAGGCATCGGCAACCACATTGGCCTTGCCCGGGTGATAAAGAATAGTAATATCAGAATCCTTTAACAACTCTAACTATCTCCTCTGACGCATATTCAGGTCCTTCTGCTTAAGTAAGTGCTGCAAGCTCCGATGGTCAGTGTAGATCTCACAAGGTACCCCATACAAATAATGATGCCATATTTTCAAGGCGTGAACAATGGCAACTAACTCAAGATCGTGGACAGGGTAGTTCTTTTCATGCACCTTCAACTGTCGAGAAGCGTAGGCAATCACCCTACCGTCCTACATCAATATCTCTCCGAGTCCAATCCGTGAGGCATCACAATAAACTGTATAGGACCCCGAACCGGTAGGCAACATCAAGATTGGGGCTGAAGTCAAAGCTGTCTTGAGCTTTTGGAAGCTTGCCTCACACTCCTCTGTCCACTGAAAAGGGGCACCCTTTTAGTTCAATCTAGTCATAGGGGCCGCGATCGATGAGAACCCCTCTACAAAGCGACGGTAATAACCCGCCAAGCCAAGGAAACTTCGGATCTCAGCAGCTGAGGAGGTCCTGGGCCAACCCTGCACGGCCTCTACCTTCCTCGGATCCACTCGTATGCCCTCACTCGACACCAAGTGGCCTAGGAACGCCACAGAACTCAGCCAGAACTCACATTTGGAGAACTTTGCATACAATCTCTTCTCCCTCAGAGTCTGAAGCACTACCCTCAGGTGCTGCTCATGATCTTCCCAACTCCGGGAATATACCAGAATATTATCAATAAAAACAATCACGAATGAATCAAGATATGGCCTGAATACGCTGTGCATCAAATGCGTAAAAGCTGTCGGGGCATTAATCAGCCCAAAAGACATAACAAGAAACTCGTAATGACCATACCGAGTCCTGAAAGCAGTCTTCGGGATATCTGGCTCCCGAATCTTCAACTGATGGCAACCTGAGCGCAAATCAATCTTGGAAAACACCCGTGCGCCCTAAAGCTTATCAAAAAGATCATCAATACGAGGTAAAGGATATCTGCTCTTCACTGTAACTTTGTTCAACTGGTGATAATCAATGTACATACGCATAGAACCGTCCTTCTTCTTCACAAACAAAACAGGGGCTCCCCATGGTGAAACACTGGGTCGAATGAAACCCTTACCCAACAATTCCTGCAATTGATCCTTCAACTCCTTCAACTCAGGAGGAGCCATGCGATATAGGGGAATGGAAATGGGCTGAGTGCCCGACAACAGATCAATGCCAAAATCGATATCTCTATCGGGCGGCGTGCCCGGAAGATCAGCTGGTAACACATCGGGAAAATCCCGTACCACTGGGACTGAATCAACAGAAGGGGTGTCAACACTGACATCTATCACATAAGCTAAATAAGCAGCAGACCCCTTCTCAACCATACATTGAGCTTTNAGTAACCAAACACGACTGGTACACGCGGTCCACAACAAGAGAATCTCCCACAGGAGTAGAAACATAAACGGGGGCACTCAACGAATCCCGAGGCATACCCAAATGCGAAGCTAAATAAGAGGACACATATGAATAAGTAGAGCCGGAATCGAATAGAACCGATGCCTCTCTGCGACAAACCAGAATAATACCTGTGATGAAAGAATTAGAGGCAATCACCTCGGTGCGAGCAGGAATGCAATAATATCTGGCCCGAACTCTCTCACGAGGGCGACCTATATCTCCCCGGCCTCCGCCCCTGGCATGCTGGGCAGGCGGAGCAGCAGTGGGAGCTGGAACCATAGCCTGAGAACTCTGAGAAGCATGTTGTGGCTGAGCAGTCTGTGAAGATGCACCCCTACCAAGTTTGGGGCAGTCCCTAACCACGTGATGTGTATCGCCACACTCGAAGCAAGCTCTGGGAGGGCGTGGTGACTGTGACTGACTGGAGCTAGGTCCGCTAGACTGACCTCTGGAGGTACCCCGCGTAGGAGGCGCGCTAGAAACTGGGGGCGCATAATAAGGCTCCTAAGGTGCTGGTGGAGCTGGAGTACCACCGGCTGCTGGCAAGGCTGAATGAACAGGGCGACCAGAATAACCCCTACCATAACGTCCGGCTGATGAAGTACGGGCACCAGAGTAATGACCCGACTCTCGAGACCTCTTGGCCTCCCTCTCCCCTCGCTCCCTGGCGAGCATACCCTCAATCCGTCTAGAAATGCTCACTACCTCCTGGTAGGGAATATCCATCTCTAACTCTCGGGCCATGCTGGACTGGATGGGCGGAATAAGACCCTCAATAAACCTCTGCACTCTCTCCGAACTGTGGCGACCAAAGCCGGTGCATGTCTGGCCAACCTGGTATAATGGTTGGCATACTCTGAGACTGTCATAGCACCCTGGCACAAACACTCAAACTCCGCGCGCCACGAATCCCTGAGGCTCTGGGGAACAAACTCCCCCATAAACATGTCGGAGAACTGGGTCCAAGTCAGTGAGGCAGACTCGACTGGACTATCCAACTCATAAGTACGCTACCAATCATAGGCGGCTCCCCGAAGTTGAAAGGCGGTGAAAGAAACCCCACTACACTCCTCTATGCCCATAGTACGAAGAATGCGATGACACTCCTCCAAGAATCCCAAGGCGTCATCTGAAGCTAGGCCACTAAACACTGGGGGATCATATTTCTTGAACCTCTCTAGCCTGCGTATCTCGTTCTCTGAGACAACTGACCCATCCCCGGGTTGTACTGGTGTTGTAGGCGGTACAGGAATAACCTCTGGAACCTGCTCCATCGGCACTCTCTACTCAGGAGTGCGGGCTGCGGGAGTCTGGGCCCCTCCCCCAGCCTGAGATGTGGCTGCAGCGAGGGGAAGTAATCCTGCCTGAGCCAAAGTAGTGTACTGCTCATGAACTGAGCCAGGGTCTCTTGGAGCGCTGGAGTAGTAGTAGCTGTAGTAGGTGTACCAGGTGCCTGTGCTCCAACTGGATCTGTTGGCGATACCTCAGCGGCAGCGCACAGGTGCTGTGGCTGCACCTCGGGCGCGTCCTCGACCTCTACCCCGACCCCGGCCTCTGAC
>MU701957.1:8177-37605 GCA_026770625.1 Nicotiana glauca | reverse complement strand
ATCAAAACACAAATTTTTCATCGGATTCAACCTTAAAATTTTCAAAATCTCTAAAAACACATTTTCGATCAAAAAGTCTACCAAACCTCATCCGAATGATCTGAAACTTTGCACACACATCCCAAATGACATAACGAAGCTACTGCAACTCTCGGAATTCCATTCCAACCCCTATATCAGAATCTCGCCTATCAACCGGAATTCGCCAAAATACTAACTTCACCAATTCAAGCCTAATTCTACATCGGACCTCCAAAATAAAAATTTCGATCATGCTCCTAAGTCAAAAATTACCCAACGAAGCTAACCAAATAATAAAAATTTCGATCCGAGCTCATATACAAATAAGTCAACTCTTGGTCAAAGCTTTCAATTGAGACTGTTCTTTTAAATTCATGCCGATTTTCGTGAAAACAAAAACCAACAATCTACATCAGTCATAATACATTATATGGGGCAAGTCATGCTCGAGAACTAGCGATCAAAGTGTAAAAGCTCAAAACGACTGGTCGGGTCGTTACATCCTCCCCCAATTAAACGCATGTTCGTCCTCGAACGTACCCAGAGTTATTCTAAAAGCCAACCAATCGTTGAATAGCCTTACCATGCCTATACCCGGGGGTGATCCTACGTCACCCTATCTCATATAGGTCCGATAACACATAGAAACTGAAATTATACAACCCAATCTAACCCATGAATCATAGAACTACATTTCCACTTTTTGAAATCTTTCATATGATCAGAATCCCACATTTATACTGTGAATAAGCCCGAACAAGGTATAATAACCCATACCTGCAACCTCAAGTGCAATTACATAACATAACACATGACTCAAACGCTCGCAGTGATAACCCCCATTAAAAGCAGCTGCACTTAAAGCCTGAATACCGGTAGAAAACCTCTTAACAACTAAAGTTTCTTTCCAATACTTTTACATATACTGCAACTGATAACTAAAACACGCAGTAAGCCATCACCCTTTCTTAGATAAACTATTCATGGAACCACTTCTCCTTTGGCAAATACTATACCAAATTTCTGAGTCGAAGCTCGATATTACCCTTCCAACACACTGAAATCGAATATGCTCTTACTCATTAAGGATCCCAACGATCTCATCTAATCAACACACTACTCTGGTGATATTACACATTAATAGAGGACTAAGCCACAACGCGCACAATATGTGCACCAATAAGCAGCAGCCCGAACATACTCAATTCATGAAAAAAATGACTCAAATGAAAGAGTTGTACTTCAAGCTCTCCAGTACCACCATAACATAAGACGGAGAACCCGTCTCCCATCATAGAGACAGAACACACAGATCTAACGCGCAATATCATACATCCGTATAACTTCGCCCTAATGTGTGACCTCATCCAGTACGAACCGCATAGGCAATAAGCCACCCCGTACATAATCAAAAGTCTCATATGATGCCACAAAGTGCCGATAGGCTACCGATTAAAACGCGGTACAAAAAGGAAGACGAACTCTGGAAGGAACTCCCTAACTCATGCTCTAATGCGTGATCTCCTTAGAAAAATAGGAAGCAAGGCATACAAAAATAGCATATAGGAAACTATGCTCAATGTCACACTGTTGCGGCGCGCAACCCGATCCAAACAACACACTCATGGCAGCGTGCCACCCCATCCACACAACACTCACCTAAAGAGGTGTACATCAAGCAAAATTGCTCATTAATATAAAATACCGAATTTCGGTCACAAGCACGTTAAGTGCATAATACCGACCCTGAGGGGACATATTGCGCTATAGGCTACCAAAACTCAAGCTCAACTGAGGTGTGATATACAATCTGAATATCGAGAGCCATTTTGCTCATAACCATCATTTCTACGTGGATCCTCAACACATAAGCATTTTCTCAAACCGTCTCACAACTCACACGGTGCAGTGTATCACTACATAAAATATCTGACAACGAAATAACACCCTGACTCCTCCTCCATAAGGAGCGCATCACTAAAATAAACCTGTTCGGCCTGACATAGAGCCCATGTCCACATTTGAATCCATCCACCGACCTCAAGCCGATTATGATCACACTGAACTAGGTTAATTACCTTTCAAAGGTCCCTAATAACTCATATATCCGCTCGTAACACATAAGAACATCCATCAAAGTCGGAGAAATCATCCATGGTCTACAACTCAATAGACTGAGTGCCCTCCGGGCATATTTTCTCAATTCAACGATATTGTCACAACCTTCATACTTGGTTCAAGTCTTCAATAAATCAAGTGACTATCTGTCATACTTACACCATCTTCCCGTGGGACACCCTCCCACAACTTACCATTATGAAAAATTGGGTCGTACCTCCAAACCACCGACCGCACTAACATTGGAAAGCGATCAAGAATCATTAACCAGGGTACAGAGCCTTTTCGCAAAACACCGTTCTCAGGTGACGCTAAGACAATACCGATTTACCTTAAATGTCGAGACTTCTTCCCTGCTCATCCGAGCTCGTGACATCCGTGTCCATATCGAGTTGTTACTCCTATCATCACTTCAAATTCCATACCACTCATTGCACCCAACATGCCAACATACGATAGAACACGCTCTTCATCACAGCTTCGAAACCATTATTATATTAACACTTCATCATATAAAACTTTCCACTTAACTCACTTCAGGAGAACCATAGCACACACACAAGTGAATTTTCATAACCATAGAATATGCAAATCTCTAAGTAGTGGTCTAACCCACCATAAACCTTTCGGGATCTACCTACACGTAACAGGCCCATAACAATGGAATACTCTTGATTAACATCAATTACGACGGACGACGGGCCTCACCTGTACCGCCACAAATCACACGCATAAGTTGAGCCTGCTGAAGGAATTAATCTCTACCACCAATATGCCAACAGATTTATGGCTAACCAATCCATCTTCTTTCGACTTACCCTGATTGCCCTAGGAATAATAGCAACTGCATTCAACATATAACACCATCCATCCGCACTCATCCCGAGTGATTTTTAATCACGAGACCATGTTGTCTTACATCCCACGAACCATTTCGTACCTTCCAACTGCTACATCGTAAGTCAAAACATCATAGAACATTCTACGAATTCCGAACCATTGTCTGCACCTTCCTGATAGTGCTATATAGAAGCCTATAATTGATATAGAAAATTACTCATCTTGACCTCTCCCAATGGAGACTCAGTACTAATCACGTATACACATTCAAGATACCCAATTGTCACATGCAGAATCTAGAACCCTTTAGTACCATTCTCGAGAGTCATTTACTTTGTTTGACTGCATTTAGCCTGATCCAATGAACATAACCACCCGTAACTAACCGCAATTTAACCCGATAAACAGCACCGAACAACCAGTGACTCATTGTCACTTCTGACACTACAACATATAGTCTTAACTTAGTCAAAAATTTTCCTTTACTCGAGCCATCCTTGGGCTCAATCTCCGCAAACCAGAACTGATTCACTAGCACGCCTCAAATCGGAACCAACATAGAACATATCCGTGCAATCAGCTAATCAATACCAAACTCCCCAACTTGGTTCAAATCCATAGATCAAAACGCACTCAATAAATTATAACACATATACTCTATTGTTGCCGTAATACCATAGTGAGATTGAACTCGCTCCTTCATACGCTTGTGGAAACACAAATCATCTGGAATTTTAAATTTTCCACAATTCTTGCATTCACTCACACAACAGTTAGGCCCAATCTATAGGCCGCCCAATTTAGATTTCAATGCATATTCTTCACTTGTAAATGAGATCTTCTAATAGACAACATAAGGTTCACACCACCTTAGAATACTCCATAGGAGATAACCCACCTACTTTGCCTACAATTAACATTTTGTATACCTTTCACTGTCATACACATTACACAGTCACTTAATCTTCCTGAGTCGAAACTCATACCATAACATGAAATTTACTTCACTCCAAATAGGAGACATGAAATGATTCTCCGCACCTATAACTCGGGGCTACACATCCAATCACAATGGAAATCAAACAACAATGAGTTCATCTATACTCTAGCAGACCTTTCTCGTTGCTTCCAATTTATATGATCGCATCTCGCCCCTCGATCAGGGAATCACAACTCATCGAGGCACATCTGATACTAAGCGCTCATGTGCACATACAAACGCGTGGAAAGAATTTCAAGAGTTACTTTTCCAGCTGAATCAAATGACGCACGATAAGAATTTCAAGAATGTGAAGTTTTCCTAAAGGTTCTGCAGCCTCTTGAGGATAAATACAAACGTCTCCGTACCAATTCGCGAGACTCTACTAAACCTGCTTATGACTCGTGAGACCTAGTAACCTAGCCTTTGATACTAACTTGTCACGACCCAAATCCCGAACCTAGTTGTGATGGCGCCTCTCGTGAAGACAAGGCCAGCCAGTCAACCCAATTCATCCTTTTAAAACAATTATTTAACCACAAATATAGTACAACATGGTTTAATAATACCAAATAGCGGAAGTATAGATAAAAAATGCGAAATCCAACCCAACACAACCCTAACCAGGGTGCCACAAGTCACGAGCATCAATAAAGATGAAATTTACATTTACAAGTCTAGAAGTACACTGGACAAGAATAATGAATGTCACATAAAGAAAACGGTGCTGCGAACACTGGCAGTCACCTCGCTAAGCTCTTACAACTCTGTCTCCAAATAGCCTATACCCGCTGCCGGGTGAATAAATACCTGCAACTGCACACGAGGTGCAGGGAGTAAAGTTAGTACTCCAACTCAGTAAGTAATAAGGGTAAATAACAACTGAGCAGTAAGAAATCGCGTAAAGCAAGCCATCATGATATATAGGAGTAGTGTAAACCCTTTGAGAAAAATAGTGAAATTGTGAAATCTTTAGAAATATCTTAGCGCAGTTTAAAACCTCTTTTGAAAATGTCTTTTCCAACAGTTAAGCAAATGAATGCAAAACAAGTAGTGCAAACAAGCACAGCAGTCAGCCCCTCGGGCACAACACTCCGTTAACAAATAACGCCAGGATATCAGGTAATTATTGCAAGAAGTAGCATAAAAGCCAATGAAATAAGAGTGCAGAAATATTATGACAAATAATACAGATAAGAACAAATGCATGAGTGCAATGCAATGCATATGATGGTACGCTCTGGTACCCATTGCGGCGCGCAGCCCGAGCCATCCATTTATTTATCGTCGATGGCGCTCACTAGGGATGTGTATAGACTTTGGAGGGGCTCCTACAGCCCAAGCGCAATATCAAGCCATCACATGGAATCAATCAGGCTCTCGGCCTCAATATCAATATAATCAACCAGGCTCTCGGCCTCATGATCAATGTAATCAACCATGCTCTCGGCCTCAATATCAACATAACACTGCTGCGACGTGCAACCCGATCCATAAGTATCCTCACATTACAAGCCCTCGGCCTTACTCAGTCAACATAATCACATAAGCCACTCGGGCAACAATAAAGCATGATGCTCAGCCCCAAAATAATTTATGAAAATATCATTTCGAGTGTTTAAGGCATAATAACTTGGCTGAATTTTTAAAATACTGAAAAATATATGACTGAGTTCAAATATATAATAAAATCAGTGAGGAATTATCGACAACAATCCCCGAAGGGTTCAACTAATTGGCACGAAACCCAAATATGGCAATCAGCCCAAATTATAATCATAATAAGTAGTTTCAGTCAAATACACAGTAATTTCATCAATCGGGACGGACCAAGTCGCAATCCTCAATGGTGCTCTACCCCACGCTCGCTATCCGGCGTGTAAGTCACCTCAATACAGCACTATGGTATGCAAATCCAGGGTTTCAAACCCTCAGAATGTCATTTACAAACATTACTCACCTCAATCCGAGCAAAATCCTACTCTGAAATGCCTTTTCCCTTCATATCGGCCTCCAATCGATCCAAATCTTGCCACAGTTAATTCAATTCAGTCAATACCAATTAGAGGAATTAATTCCATATGAAATTATATATTTTCCATTAAAAATCCGAAATTGCACTAAAATTCGCCCGTGGGGGTGGGGCCCACATCTCGGAATCCGGCGAAACATATAAAATCCGACAACCTATTCCGATATGAGTTCAACCATACCAAAATTACCAAAATCCGACATCAACTCGACCCTCAAATCTTCAAAATAAACCAAAAGGGTTTTTAAGATTTTACCAAGTATAATCACCAATTAAATGTTAAAAACGACGATAGATTCGAGTAATCTAACCAAAATTGAGTTAAGAACACTTACCCCGATGTTTTCCTTGAAAATCTATCGAACAATTGCCTCACCCGAGCTCCCTTGGTCCAAAAATGTTAAAAATGACCGAAACCATGAAATAAAGCTTCTGCCCAGATATTTACTCTTCGTGACCGCAAAAAACAGTTTTCGATCGTGAAGAACAACTTTTCTCAGCCTATAATTTACCCTTCGCGATCGCGGACAATTCTTCGCGATCGCGAGGAACAGTTCCCAGCTCTTCCGGACAGACTTCAGTATAACAATCATAACTTTTTGTACACAACTCTAAATTACTAATGGTTTGATGTTTAGAAAACTAGACACATAGTGCTATAATTTCATATATTGCTCATTTCTCTAATCCTTATATATTGCGAGATATAAGCTTCCAAAATCATCCCTATGTATTAGAGACCTTACCAGGCAGCCTATAGTTTAACCTCCATAACTTTTAGTACACAGATTTAAACTCCACATAATTTACATTTCTGAAAATTAGACACAAAGGGCTACAGTTTTTATTTTTGGATTATCCCAAAATTCCTTATAGATTGTGAGATATAAACTTCCGAAGTGGGATCAATGCAACAGAATATTTCTTCTCCGCGACCGCGAAGCACTGTACGCGATCGCGAAGCACTCGCAAATTTCTCGCATTTTACTCATCGCGATTGCGTCCATTGTTCCGCGGTTGCTTAGAACATTGCTGTAGCCAAAAACCAGCAGTTAAAAATAGCTTAGAAATGGTTCGGAACCACCCCGAAACTCACCCAAGGTCCCCCCGGGACCTCAACCGAACATGTCAACCAATCCTAAAACATCATTCAAACTTTTTCTAATTTTCGGAATGCTCAAAACAACATCAAAACACAAATTTTTCATCGGATTCAACCTTAAAATTTTCAAAATCTCTAAAAACACATTTTCGATCAAAAAGTCTACCAAACCTCGTCCGAATGATCTGAAACTTTGCACACACATCCCAAATGACATAACGAAGCTACTGCAACTCTCGGAATTCCATTCCAACCCCTATATCAGAATCTCGCCTATCAACCGGAATTCGCCAAAATACTAACTTCACCAATTCAAGCCTAATTCTACATCGGACCTCCAAAATAAAAATTTCGATCATGCTCCTAAGTCAAAAATTACCCAACGAAGCTAACCAAATAATAAAAATTCCGATCCGAGCTCATATACAAATAAGTCAACTCTTGGTCAAAGCTTTCAAATTCAAAGCTTTTAACTGAGACTGTTCTTTTAAATTCATACCAATTTTTGTGAAAACAAAAATCAACGATTTGCATTAGTCATAATACATCATACGGGGCAAGTCATGCTCGAGAACTAGCGATCAAAGTGTAAAAGCTCAAAACGACTGGTCGTGTCGTTACATCTTCCATATTTTTCATAATGCAAAAGAAAAGACATCTCTCTGCTGAAGGTATATATGTGAGAAAGTAGAGTTAGTCTTTCTAACATAATCAATCTAGTGATTATTGGTGTTTGTAGGATTATAAGTAATCCCATAAGTACACCATAAATGGTTAATCTTGTTATAACCCCAAAAAATATGATGCATTATTTCTTCTCCTTGTTTGCATGTTGGAGAGACAAGAGGGATTGCTCTGATGGTAAGCAACCTCCACTTCCAATCGAAAGGTTGTGAGTTCAAGTCTCCCCAAGAGCAAGGTGGGAAGTTCTTGGAGGGAAAGATGCCGAGGGTCTATTTGGAAACAGCCTCTCTACCCAGGGTAGGGGTAAGGTCTGCGTACACACTACCCTTCCCAGACCCCACTAAATGGGATTATACTGGGTTATTGTTGTTATTGTTTGCATGTTGGACATAGTGGTTCAATGTTAAAACCTATTCTAAATATGTATGATCTACTGGGAAGTCTATCATGGTAACATTTCCAAATAAATTTTTTTTATTTTATTAGGGCAGTGTAATTTCCAAATCCATGTAAAATTCTTTAGATTCTTCTCACTGTTAGCAATGATTTGATAGCAAGAAGCGGTTAAGAATAGGCCATAAGGCTCCATATATTATTATTGCATGTATTATGGACGTTAAAAATCATAATTGTATTAATATTGTCAACTATTTGTGTTGAAAGTTCAAAGAAAATTTTTGTTAATATCCATTGGTGCCCATTTCTAATATTATCCACGGTAAGCTTGTCATCGTGTTTTTTTAGTGGGCCTTCAATAGCCTTTCTAAGATTCATCATATTTGGTATCCAGTTAGATTCCCAAACATTCAAAGTAGATTTGTTGTTTATATCTCATGTGGTACCTATGTTGCAATAGTACCAGCCTTTTAGGATGCTTTTCCAAATAAATGAGTTTATGGATTTTTTCCTAGCACTCGCATATTTACTGAATAGAACCCTAGCCCACGGGAGTTAGTATTGTTAAGTATTCTCCAGGCTAGGCTTGTTAGTAGTGCCATATTTTTACTTCTGGATTTTTAATTCTTACCCTCCCCACCCTCCCCCCATGCACATATCTTTTGTAATAGTATTCTAATTAAGAAGATCTAATTTTTTTTTTGGAGATGAATTCCATAAGAAGTCTTGTTGGACTTCATCAATGTTTTTTAGAGTTTTTGCTAGCAGGAGAGAATATTATATGATTCGGAATGCTATTAGAGGAGGATAGTCTACTTCTCCCAGTGGTATTAAGTCATTTAGCTTTCCAACTCTTTAATTTTTCCCTCGTTTTATCAATCACAAATTGATAGTCTTTTGGTTTGGGATTAGAGTTTAAGATGGAAAAGCCTAAACCTAAGTATGTGTCAAAATTTTCACTAAGATTAATATTGAAAAGAGATGAAAGGTCATTTTTTTATTGATTTTGGCAATTTTGAGACACTAGCAATTTGGATTTTGCTTTATTAATAACTTGTCCTGATAATTGGCATAAATCATTAAGGCAATTAAGGATAGTGAGAGTAGTCTTGGTATTTGCTTTACCCACTAGAGTTAGATCGTCTGCAAAGAATAAGTGAGATAAAGGAGAACTTGTTGCGATAATATTTATAGTATCCCATTTCCTAATGTCTACTTTGCGATTTATCATTATTGAGAGCATTTCCATGCAAAATACGAAAATATAGGGGGAATCAAGCCTCCTTGTCTAATTCCTCTTGTTGGAGTGAAGGATTTCGATTTTGAACCATTTACCAGAATAGTATAGCTGGAAGAAGTAATGCAAGACATTACTAATTTGATCATAGTTCGGGGGAATTGACGTAATTTATCCATAGGACCATTCTAGTTTGTCAAAAGCTTTTTCAAGATCAATTTTTAGGATCATATGTCCTTTCTTGATTTTAGAATTTTTAGTGTATTTCATAACTTTCTGGACTATAATATCATCATCACATGCTCTTCTTCCTTTGATGAAACTAGTTTGGTGTGGCCCAATTAGCTTGGTAAGGTAGGGCTTTATCATGTTGGCGATAATTTGTGTAATAACTTTGTAAATGGTATTGCAAAGGCTAATAGGTCTAAAGTTCCTTAAATTGTTTGCATTTTCAAATTTAGGTTCTATTAATTTCTCTAAGTATATGACTTTCCCTAAACAATTTATGACAAAAGTCATTAATCTTTCCCCTAATATTCTTCCAATATTTTTGAAAGAAAATGGGGTGTAAACCATCTAAGCATGGGGCTTTATAAGGATTAAATGAAAGACGGCGTTTGAAATTTCAGAATCCATTAATAGATAATCTAAACATAAAAGGTTAATTTTTTGGTTATGTGGAGTCGCACTCTTTTTTGGTATTCCAAGTAGAGAGTGTGTGGGTGTGAAGTTGTAAATAGATCTTGAAAGAATCTAGCTGTATGGAGCATGATAGATTTGTGGTCATCTATCCAATTGCCCGTATCGTCTTTGAAAAAATTGATTTTGTTAGTTCTTCTTCTATTTGCGAACGTGATATCGAAAAACTTTGTGTTTTCGTCACCATCATTCATCCACATACAATAGCTTTTAACATAAAAAGGAAGCTTGATAGGTATTGAGAATACTACTATGGATGGATTTATAAAAGTTACCCTTTTTCTATATTACGTTTTAATTAACCATATAATTGTTGCCGCATCTATATTATACCCTTAAAAATTAGTAACTTGTAAATCTCCTACACACATTCAGTAACATTTTTGAAGGAGCTGAGAAATACAAGTGTGACTACCCATTAATGTTTGTTGTGGATGTAAACGGGATCTATTATTACTTTCTTACACTCAAATAAAATCCATTTCCTATATAATATGTTCCTCTTTTTTTTTTTTACTTAAAATCCAAACCTTCCCCTTAAATACTCTTTCTTTGAAACAGACTAAACTATAAAATAGAAAAGGTAAATGTATGGGGTCAAATTTGACCAACCGTGTCCCTACATCGGCATGGGTAACCGTCAAGCGTGCATGAGCTGGGGTAGAGGTACGACTCAAGGCAGTGGGAAAAATGACACCACAAGCTCTGTTGACCTCTTAGGGATGTGTATTTAGTTTCTATTTATTTTAATATTTCGAGGAGGGCTCCTTAATATATAAAGGAAATCCCAGCATTGTAAGAGGGCACAACAAAGGATAATAAGAAAAATCTCTCTCTATATATCTCTCTGAAGAATCCTCTCTCTTTATCTCTGAACGATTCACTCTCTCTCTCTCTCTTTGAATATCTCTCTCCTATACTAAGACCAAGATAAATGAGGCATTTGGAATATCCTAGGGTAATATTATCTTCGATTACGATTTACCCTTAATTTCTTTCGATTGATTTGCTTGGAAAGTGTTCGATAATTTTTGAGTCAAACAATTTGGCGTCGTCTCTGGAGATTTCGGCAAACGAAATCATAGTTCACACCCAGGGTATCAAAAAAAGAAAACAGCAACAATCACCGTTCTTCATACTCTACGGAAGCCAAACAATGGCAGAAAGAGAAACAAGGATAAAGATAATAGCAGATGTCACAACCAACCTCATAGGCCCCCTCAACGAGGCTGGTAGAGAAAACATCATAAGCCCGACATCTAGTGGTGTACCGGAGGGGGAGATCTCACCCTCTACACTTGAAGATCTAACGATTTTGCATGAAAAAGGGGCCTCTACATCTGCAGCCAAGGAAACACCCACAGTAGTCAAGAAGCTACTAGAGGAATGGTTGACAAACACTCTAAGTTGTTTGCTTGAAAAATCACCTCAAGGTAATATCAAAGATTAGACAGCGGCAGATATCACTACCACCACCGGTGAACCTGGTGTTGTACAAACAAACAACACTCACGTCGATATCGATGCTAGCCATTGTGCACTTGCAACCATCCTTAAGAAAATGGAAGAAATGGAGAATGAGAACAAAGCACTTCGCAATCAAATGAAAGAGCACCAGGAAAGAGTAGACAAAATTTCTGGCGCCCCTAAGCTACTGCCGAAATGCGACGTAGGAAGGTTCGTCAAACAACCGTATAGCGAGGAGGTTGCCCCTCACCCAATCCCTAAAACCTTCAAGATTCCACCATACTTGAGAATATATGATGGGACTACGGATCCCGAGGATCATCTGATCCACTATGTGACCGCTGTAAAAGGCAATAATTTATCAAAAGAGCAAGTACCGTCCGTGCTGCTGAAAAAGTTCGGAGAAACATTGACAGGAGGGGCCTTAACATGGTACTCCCAACTACCAGCTAGGACAATATCAACATTCGAAGAAATGGCGGACAAGTTCGCCACTACCCATGCAGGAGCAAAGAAGGCCGAATCTAGGGTCAACGATATCTTTGTCGTCAGGCAAACAACAGGTGAGGGACTCAGGGACTTCCTGACCAGATTTAACAGGGTAAGAATGAGTTTACCAAACATATCGGAGGGCATAGCAGTCGCGGCTTTCCAAAATGGGTTGAGTAGAGACGGTTCAAAAACGACCAAGAAGTTGTACAGCCGACTCATGAAGTATCCCCCCACCACGTGGGAAGAGATTCACAATGCCTATTGTGCTGAAGTAAGAGCAGATGAAGAAAATCTCAATGGGCCAACCCAACGACTAACGTCGATACAATCAGAAGTAAGAAGGGATCGATGCAATGATGGACGACGGGAACAACCCCCATGCTTCAACAAAGAAAGGCATCAGCCTTACGTCAGAATTCCCAATCCACCCCCTCCAAGGCACTCAGATGCCATGCATCGACATGTTTCCCCGCTTCGAAGTGAAAGAGGTATTCCCCCTTTATTATCTGCTCATAACTTTTGCGTGTCCCCTTCAAAAATAGTGTACGCATTGGAGAGGCTGCACATAAAGGTGCAATGGCCGCAGAAAATGAAATCAGATCCCAGTACAAGGAGGTCAAACATCCTATGCTAATTCCATCAGGAAAGAGGACACAAGTTTATGATAGGAGGTAGTCAGGATGCTAAACCAAGGGTACCTGAAGGAGCTTCTTAGTGATAAGGGAAAGGCCAATTTTGCCAGAGGACGAGATCAGTCCCAAGGACCACCGAGACCACCTTCTCCAGCACACACCATACAAATGATCTTCGGAGGTAGCGATGACTCAGCAGTCAACCACGTAAAGTTCACCACCATACACAAATTGAAGCGCACAATCGCTCACGAACGGTATGACAACTTCAAAGGTAGTGTCACCTTTGATAAGTCCGATACCGACGGTTTGTCTTTTCCTCATTATGATGCTTTAGTTATAACTTCACGTATCGCCGATACTAATATGAAGAGAATCATGGTAGACAACGGAAGCGGCACTTGTATTATCCATCCAAGAGTCCTCAAGCAAATGAGACTCGAAGATAAGATAATACTGCGTTGTATAACACTATAGGGTTTTAACAATGCAGTGAAGCGGACCTCCGGAGAAATATCGTTGCCAGTCATAGCAGGGGGAGTCACGCTGGAAACTACATTCCATGTCATGAATCAGGAAACGGCTTACAACGCCATCATAGGGCGCCCTTGGATACACGCCATGTGGGCCGTCCCCTCAAGCTTCTACCAGGTAATCAAATTCCCCACCCTATGGGGAATATTCAGCATTCAAGGCAAGCCGCGCACCGCTCAGGAGTGCTACCGGATCGCCCAAGACTGTATACATACCAAGAAGCATAGCAATCAGCCATGTCGGGGACTAAAGTCAACCCGATAGTAGAAGCCATCAAGGACCCAGACATCGTAGAGGCTTGCAAAGCGACGGTCGAGGACCTCGACCTGGTCCAACTGGACGATACCGACCATTCAAAGAAAGCCTACATCGGGCACAGTCTCTCCGACCCAAGTAAGTACCACGAATTCTTAACTAACCACGCAGATTTATTTGCCTTCTCTCATTCAGATATGTCGGGAATCTCGAAAGACATCACCAACCATAAGCTGAATGTCGACCCACTGTACCCGCATGTGTGGCAGATGAGAAGGAAATTCAACTCCGCAATCAACGAGGCGGTCAATAAAGAAATGGACAAGTTATTAGCCAACGATTCCATAAGAGAATCAAAATACCCGCAATGGATCGCTAATGTCGTCATGGTTAAAAAGAAAATGGGAAATGGAGAATGTGTGTGGATTTCACCAACGTGAACAAGGCATGCCCAAAAGACTTGTTCCCATTGCCCCACGTCAAACAGCTGATTGACGCAACAGTAGGACACGAACTGCTAAGTTTCTTAAATACCTACTCTAGATACAACCAAATTATAATAGACGAAGAGGATCAAGAAAAAACGACTTTCATCACCTACCAAGGGACGTACTGCTATAAGGTGATGCCCTTCGGACTCAAAAATGCGGGAGCAACGTATCAAAGATTGGTCACCAAAGTGTTCAAGGAATAGCTCGGCAAGACTATGGAGGTCTACATCGATGACATACTGGTAAAGTCGTCAAAAAAGGAGGATCACATCGATCATTTGAAAGAGGCCTTTGGGATACTGAGGTAGTACGGGATGAAGCTAAACCCAGAAAATTGCATCTTTGATATGGCCTCGAGAAAATTCCTGGGTTTCCTCGTATCACAATGAGGTATCGAATTCAATCCGGATCAGATTAAGGCCATAGACGCAATGCTTGAGATATTGAACAGCAAGAAATATGTACAGAAATTGACGGGATGAATAGCCGCCCTATCAAGATTCATCTCGTGGTCCTCCGACAGATGCCATAAGCTCTTCAACATATTGAGAAAAGATCATGGGTTACAGTGGAATGAGGATTGCAGCGAGGCCCTGAGAAAACTAAAGGCTTACCTATCTTTACCGCCGTTGCTCGTCAAAGTAAACCCGGGCAAGCGTTTGCTTGTATACCTAGCCGTGTCCGAAGTTGCTGTCAGCGCAGTCCTGGTCCGCGAAAATAAAGGTACGCAATCTCCTATTTACTATATCAGCAAAACTTTAGTAGATGCAAAAACACGGTATCTGCACCTCGAGAAGCTGGCTCAGGCGCTGGTCGTAGCTTCAAGAAACCTCAGACCTTATTTTCAGTGTCATCCCATAAAAGTAATAACGACCTTCCCCCAGAGAAGCATTCTGCATAAGCCCGAACTCTCAGGTAGGCTCGCTAAGTGGGCCATAAAGCTCAGCAAGCATGACATATCCTATCATCCAAGAATCGCCATTAAGTCGAAGGTACTTGGCGACTTCAGCGCAGAGATACTGACAGAGGCGGAACTGGAGGCCCTTCGTGCCTCCACCAACACCGTCCTCTGGACTCTCTACATTGACGGTGCCGCGAATGCCTCGGGATCAGGACTGGGACTCGTCCTCGAAATCCCCATGGGAAAAATAATTTTTCAGTCCATATGATGCCCCGAGATGACTAACAATGAGGCCGAGTATGAGGTTGTCATTGCAGGCAGGAAATTAGCTATCAAATACGGGGCTCGACGACTCATCCTCCACTGCGACTCTCAACTAGTAGTAAATCAAGTCATTGGGACTTACCAAATCAAAGAACAAAGGCTACAAAAATACCAATAAGAAATCCATAAGTTGATGCCTGAATTCGACGAGTGCCACCTCGAGCAAATCCTCAAGGCACAAAATGTCGAGGCAGATGCCTTAGCAAAGTTAGTCACGACCACCAAGAATATCAACAAGAAAGTATGGTCACCCTTCTCCATTCGGCCATCGATCACGTCAAGGTACTCTCTTCAAACCTTACTTAGGACTAGCACAATCAGTTTGTATCCTATCTGCAGGACAGAACTCTCCCACGCGACAAAAAAGAAGCGAAGAAGCTCCGCGTACAAGCCGCCCAATACAGCCTGATAAATCATGATCTCTATAAGAGGACGTTTGGCGGCCCCCTCGCTAAGTGCTTCGGACCGCATCAAACGAGACAAGTATTGGAAGAGGTACATGAAGGCCACTGTGGCGCTCATACAGGTAATCGTGCCCTCACCCGATGCATCATCTGAGCAGGTTATTACTGGTCCACTATGGAAAAAGAGGCAGCAGAGTATGTCCGCAAGTGCGAACAATGCCAAAGGTACGCTCCCATGATACATCAACCGGGAGAGCTCCTCCACTCAGTCACCTCGCCTTGGCCCTTCATCAAGTGGGGAATGGATATAATCGGTCCTCTACCAGCAAGACGAGGAAAGGTACGATTTCTTTTAGTTTTAACTGACTATTTTTCCAAGTGGGTGGAAGCAGGTGCGTACGCACTGATACACAAATAGGAGGTCATCGCCTTTATATTGAAAAACATCATATGCTATTTCGGCATCCCCAAAGAAATCAATTGCGACAATGGTCCCCAATTCATTGGTAAGAAGACAACTAAGTTCTTCGAGAAGTGGCACATTAAGCGGATACTCTCCACTCCGTATCACCCAGCCGCCAATGGCCAAGCCGAGTCTTCCAACAAAATAATATTGAACATATTAAAGAAGAAGCTCGAGGAAGCTAAAGGGCTATGGCCCGAATTACTAACTGAAGTATTGTAGGCATACGGGACCACACCCAAATCTAGCATAGGAGAAACGCTATACTCATTGGTCTACGGAACCGACGCAGTCATACCCGTTGAGATCGGGGAGCCATGCCTGAGATATTCACATAACAGCGGGGCAGAAAATGACGAAAGCAGAGTGCAAGACCTGGATGAAGACGAAGAACGAAGGGACATGGCCCATATAAGAATGACGGCCCAAAAACAGCAGGTAGAAAGATGTTAAAAGAAGAAATCCAAAATAAAACTACTTAAAGTGGGCGATCACGTCCTCAAAGCCAAAATATTGGCATCAAAGGACCCGAGTAAAGGAAAATTGGGTACCAACTAGGACGGACCATATAAAATCACAGTAGCAGCGAATAAAAGAGCATTCTAGTTAGAAACAATGGAAGGAAAAGCACTCCAAAACAACTGGAACGTCGCCCACCTCAAATACTTCCACTTCTTAAAGGCGTCTCCCGAATCGTATACTTTTTCCCTCACCCGATTTTTGTCCCAATTGGGTTTTCTCGGGGAGGTTTTTAATGAGGCGGTGAAGGGGACACCGGGTGGTATCTGAGAGAAAGTTTATCATATCGACAAGTCGACCCGCTCTCTGGGCCAATATAATAAAGGGACTACACTAGTCAAATCTCTATAGTTTTTCATCAAATCATCCCACAGAGGGAAAACAAAACACCAAATAAATACAAGAAAATGGTATCCCTCATAACATCTGATGTATTGTGCAGCCCGCTCCCAAATACTCATCAGGCCAGTATCCCACATGACATCCATTGAGGCCTTGATTTGGATTGGTTTTGATAAGGAATGAGACACATAGTCTCTCTAAGGAAGGTTTAAGTTGGAAAAGTCAACCGGACGTTGACTTATGGGTTATAGGGCTCGGATGTGATTTCCGGTGATTCGGTTAGCTTCAGGGGATGATTTGTGACTTAGAAGTGCGATCGGAATTGAGTTTGGAGGCTCGATGTAGAAGTAGGCTTGAATTGGGAAAGTTGGCATTTTGGCGATATCCGGTTGATGGGTGAGATTTTGATCCGAGGGTCGGAATGGAATTCCGAGAGTTGAGTAGCTCCGTTAGGTGATTTTGGATATGTGTGCAAAGTTTTAGGCCATTCGGAGGTGGTTAGGTCGTGTTTTTGATCGAATGTGCAATTCGGAAGTTTTTAAGAAACTTAGGCTTTGATTTGAGGATAATTGAGGATTTTGATGTTAACGATAGTGTTTTGATGATTCGAGCAAGTTTGGATAGGGTATTAGATCATGTTTGTGCTTTTGGTTGAGGTCCCGGTGGGCTTCGGGTTGAGATCGGGAGTTAAAACGAGAAGTTTTTGAGTTTGGATTCAGGTTTGTATTGCTGGTTCTGTCATTTCCGCATCTGCGGAAAAGGGACCGCATAAGCGGTTCCGCAGATGCGGCTAAGGGGTCGCAGAAGTGGTTCTCTAGGGAGGCTTGGCTTTTCGCAGAAGCGGACAACTCTTCGCATAAGCAGGTTCCGCAGAAGCGGTTTTGGACCGCATAAGCGGTCCCAGGTGAGTTAAGTGAGACCGCATAAGTGGTCGTTTTGTCGCAAATGCGGTGACCGTAGGTGCGGTATAATAATTACAGAAGCATAAATCGGTCAGGGTTAAGTGAACAGTGGTTCACGATTTTGAAAGAGAAGAGAAATATTTTGGAATTCGACTTAGGAGGTTTCTTGGGCGATTTTGAAGAGAATTCGAAGGGGTTTCATCAGGTATGAATTATTGGACTCGGATTATGTTATTATGGTGTAAGAACATGGATTAACCACTGAAATTCGAGGAATTAGAGGGCAAAAATGGAGGTTAGGGCTTGAAACTTAAGAGAGTTTAAATTTGAGTTTTGAAAGGGCAATTGAACCCCGATTTTGGTAAATTTGATGTGTATAGACTCGTGGCGAGACGAGGAATCCGGTGATGTAAATTTTGTAATTTTTTGAGGAGTGGGCCCGGGGCTTGGATTTTGCCAACTTCGAGATTTTTGGTATTTTTTGAGTTCTTTTGATTGTGTTATGTTTATTTAGCCTATTGTAATGTATTCGTTGTGGTTTTGACCAGATTCGACGCGCGATAAGGTGGATTCGAGAGGAAAAGGCATAGCGGACTGGTCTTGTGGCCGGTTTGAGGTGAGTAATAGATGTAGATGATGACCTGAGAGTTTGAAACCCCGGTATATCACACTGTGACGCTATATTAAGGCGAGACACGTACTCTACGGTGAGTGCGGGGTCGTTTGTGATTGGAGGACTATGGCTTAGTCCGTCCGAGTGATGTTCATAACGTGTATTGACCAAAATTGATTAGTAAACATCCTACTTGGATTTCTATGAGTGTATTTGGGTTGCGTGCCAATTATTTGGATCCTTTAGGGATTATTATCACTGTTTCCATGATGCTTAGCATGTTTTCATGATATCAGTCCTGAGTTAAACACTGTCTCGAAATGATTAGTAAATTTCTAAAGTTTTAAACACTTAATCTATAATTCCTAATAATTGGAACTGAAAATGATAAACTTGAATGTGCCTGTGTGGCTTACATGCATATACCTGGACTGAGTGTGGATCGGGCTGTACGCCGCAGCGAATGCTACGATGATATTGCACTTGGGTTGTAGGAGCCCCTTCGGAGTCTGAACCCCCACAGTGAGTGCGGGTACCCAAATGGATCAGGCTATACGCCGTAGCAGTCATGTGCATTGCATTGCATTCATGCATTGATATCTATCTGTGTTACCTGTCATTACCTGATGTTGTTCCATCGTTAAATGTGTAGAATTATTGGTTATAGCTTTACATTGTGGTATTTTCGGGATTTTCTTACTTCCAGTCATTATATATGTCTATTACCACTGAGTTGGAAGTACTCACTTTACTCCCTGCACCATGTGTGCAGATTCAGGTGTCACGGGAGCCTAGTTGAGCTATTTGCTGTTATCAGAGCTTCTCAGGAGTTGCTGAGGTAACTGCCTGACGTTCGCAGGACCCGATTCTTCCCTATCCCTTTATTATTTCTGCATTTTAGAACATTAGCATTACTGAGGATTTTTTTTTTATCTTAGAGGCTCTAGACTCATGACCCCAGGTCTTTAGGAGATGTTGGCTATGTCAGTGATTCATACTGTCTCTATATAAATTATTGGTTAATAGACTTGTTAAACTGTAAATTTAATGCTATAAATTGGAAATGAGATGTGTGATTGGGTTGTGAGTGTTAATTGGTCGGGCTTGCCTAGCAATGGTGTTGGGCGCCATCACGACCGAGATTGGGGTCGTGGCAAAGACCCTTTAACCCATCAACTCTTTCTAATTTAATCCTAGCCATTCACTCCCTTTCATCCAATGGTCAAAACTAATCCCCACCCACATATATCTACCTAATTACAACCTAAAACCTAATACTAGAGAACACTCGTCTAACCTAGAACCGCCGCCCTCCACTCCCCTTCACCAAAATTGCCGCTGCCACTGCCGCTCCCTCCCCCATCTCCATTTTCAAACTTGAACACACCCTAGCTGAACCCTAATTGGACACAACCAAAAAGACCCCAAGCCATCAGGAGCCTGGACATTACCCGATCTCCCAGCGAAAAAGACAGGATCTCCAAAAGCTTCAACGGTTCCTGCTTCTTCATCTTCGACCTCCAGTACACCAGCGACCCCGAGCTTCTACCGCCGACCACTTTTGTGCATGCCTCTGATCCTTTATGAGAAAAAAATCCATGAACACTAGAGAAACCTAAGACTCGAATCTCCAAAAACCAGCAGTAAATCCGGCGACAAACCAACACAGCCGCCCTTCACCTCACCAGACCTGCGCCCACCAGCTGCTCACCATCATTGTCCACAATACCAGCGACCCCTTTCTCTGAAACTCTTCACCCTTACACAAAAAACCAGTCACTCATCACCATTCACACATACGCACAACATCAAAAACAAAGAGTGAACGAAAAGGTGGGGGATGGACTGATCTGATTACTACAATAAAAAGTACATAAAGTGTCTTAGTTTCATTTGTTCTATATTATTTTGAAAAAAGGGAAATTAAAACAGAAAACAAAGTTAAAGTTCTTTTTGTCGGAGTTTATTGCTTGAGCTTGTTTGGGTATGAATCCATGTTGATTTGAGTTTTTCGGTGCCGATTTATGATCCCGTATGGTTTTTAACTTTTCGGTGCCAATTCGAGTTCCGTCGAGGTTCGAATGTAGTCCGACGATGTTCTATCATTTTGAGGGTCTATTTCTTCCTTCTGCTATTTTGCTTAGTATTACGCTTTTATTGTGTTATCATTTTGTCGTTGCTTTGTTTTGCTGAAGGTTATCGTTTCCTTTCTCTGTTTCAATGACTTCTTGCCATTTGATGCTCCATTGATTCTTGTTAATTGGTTAGCCTATATTCTGATAAATGTTTAGATAAGTTTAATTGCTTATTTCAATTATTCATTAAGAGATATATGTTTAAGGGCATTTTGACTAACATTTTGGTGATTCCAGAGTTAAATTAATTTATTAACTGAATTAGGTGATGACATAGATAGTAAAACAAGTATGTGGCAAAGGGATTGGATTGGAACTTAAAAGTTAATTGAAATATTTTTACTGCTCTTTTAATTAATTGAACCGTTAGGAGCATGTTTAGGCCGGCCACACTTGGGTAGGCAAGCCTTAGGATCTTTGTTAGTTTTGAGGCAAGAGGTCGCTCCCTTTAGTTAAATTTATCAGGAGAATGCCCGAAGGATTTGTAGATATTTTATTCATAGGAATGCCCCGAAGAACTTTGTAAATATTTTGGAGGCTTTGACGAACCTCGTGGAATGAGTATAGTATATATTAGTATTTAGGACTTTACTTTATTTTTCTTTTCATTTTTCTTTTATTAGGTGGGAACAACCTCGAGCCTCTTGTGTATTTATTTTTCTTTTGTATTTTTATTTTTACCTCAAGTTGAATATTTTAAAAGCCAACTAGATCGAGTACACAATCGTATTAGTTACGGGACTTGGGGAGTGCCTAATACCTTCTCCCCGAGTCAAATGAACCCTCTTACCCGAATCTCTGATGCGGGCATAGTTTTGAAGTTCGAAGTGTTTTAAAGGAAAAATCATTTTTAAAAAAAAGGTGAACTGACACACCGAGACCAATGTCACGTGGCGACTCTAAAAAATCCTTTTGAACACAATTTTGTCACTTTCTAATTGAAAATCCTTTTAAGCTTCATAAATCACTTTTATTTATTTTAAGAGGGTTAGTGAGGTAAAAAAAGGGGGTGTGACGAGGATCATGTCCTCAGTGAGCTGAAGCGGCGCCATGTCCTGTCTAATCACCTCTCCCTAATATCTTTTAGGCATACATCGACCTCTTCTCAAACTCTCTATGGCCAACCTCTCACACTTCCTGACAGGAGCATTAATGCTTCTTCTCTTAATATGTCTGAAACCATCTTAGCCTTGACTCCCGCATCTTGTCCTCCACGGATGTTACTCCCACTCTGTCCCGGATAGCTTCATTCTTAATCCTATCTCTCCTGGTACACTTACACATCCATCTCAACATCCTCATCTCTGCTACTTTCATCTTCTGCACGTGAGAGTTCTTGACTGGCCAACACTCAACCCCATACAGCATAGCTGGTCGAACCGCCACTCGATAAAACTTACCCTTAAGTCTTGGCGGTACATTCTTTTCACATAAAACACCAGAAGCGAGCCTCCACTTCATCCATCCCGCTCCGATGCGATGTGCGACATCTTCATCAATCTCCCTGTTACCCTAGATAATAGATCCGAGATACTTAAAACTCGCTCTCTTGGGGATACCTTCAGCATCAAGCTTAACCTCTATGTCCGTATCATGGGTCCCGTCACTGAATTTGCACTCCAAGTATTCTGTCTTGGTTCTACCAAGGTCTGTCTCCAAACCTCCAACCTCGCATTAACTCCGTTTTGCATCTCGTTAATCACATTATATCATTGACAAATAGCATGCACCAAGGCACCTCCCCTTGGATGTGTCGCGACAGTACATATATCACTAAGGCAAATAAAAATGGGCTAGGAGTCGATCCCTGGTGCAACCCAATCACCACAAAGAAATGCTCCGAGTCACCACCCACAATCCTCACTCGAGTCCTGGCATCATCATACATATCCTTAGTCACCCTAATGTACGCTACCAGAATGTTGCTAACCTCCAAACACCTCCACAGGACCTCCCTCGGGACTTTATTATACGCTTTCTTAAGGTCAATAAACACCATATGCAAATCCTTCTTCCTCTCTCAGTACTGCTCCACTAATCTCCTTACCAAATGAATAGGTTCCGTAGTCGAACGCCCCGGTATGAATCCAAATTGATTCTCGGACATAGACACGCACCTCCTCACCCTGGCCTCCGCCACCCTCTCCCAAACCTTCATAGTGTGACTCAACAACTTGATACCCCTATAATTATTGCAATTTTAGATATCACCCTTATTCTTGTAAAGCGGAACCATCGTACTCCACCTCCATTCTTCGGGCATCTTCTTCATTTTAAAATAACATTAAACAATCCAGTGAGCCACTCCAAACCTAACCGCCCTACACTCTACCAGAATTCCACTGGAATTTTGTCTGGCCCCGTCACTTTGCCCCTGCACATCTTACTCATTGCCCCTTCCACCTCATCTATCGTAATCTGCCTACAGTACCCAAAATCTTGTCGACTCTCGGAGTGCTCCAACTCACCCAGCAAAATGCATCTATCCAGCTCCTCGTTCAACAGTTTATGGAAGTGTCTGCCATTTTCTCCTAATAAGTGCCTCGTCCATCAACACTTTGCCATACTCGTCCTTGATGCACTTGACTTGGTCTAACTCGCGGTCCAAGTCAAGTGCATCAAGGAAGAGGATGGCAAAGTGTTGATGGATGAGGCACTTATTAGGAGAAGATTCCATACATATCTTTTGTGGGGTAAAAAGGGGTGTGACATATATTAGATATGTTTATACACATATTTGGCTGAGAAAGAGTTACGAGGCATAAAACAAACAAAAATGTTGATTGGGCATATTTGATTCCCCCATTCACGATTAACAAATTCAATAATATATCCAAATTTCATCCCTTTTGTTTGAAAGGAATTCCTAGTGTTCTAACAAATAAAGTTTCGGACCGTCCATAGAACCATGTTCAATAAGTGAAAGGCATTAGTTGTTCACTCTCTAAGTTGGGAGTCAGGGTCAGGGAAGGAAAATGACCTCAAGCTATACATGGCATAGATCCCAATATAACAGTAAAAGAGAGACGTGTAAGTGGACCGACTCATCAAGTTTCTGTTGAAATAGGATTCGATGTGTTACACAATGCAAATATTATACAATTACTTGGTTTTTCGGAATTTTCTCCGTCCCTCTGTATAAACAACATAATATTGGCTAGCATTCGATAATATCTTCATCATCTAAGTTGAAGAATGCTGCACATTGATGGGCGTTGAGGCCCTATATTAAATTTCATGAGGTCTTTTCTTGTAGTTGGTGCAATATTATTTATAAATTATACATATATTATATACTATATATTCATTAGCTTTTTTTAATTTTAGTAGTTGGGCGGACGATTATTTAGGTTAATTCTTCTTATTATTTATTTTAACCATTTGTGGGTAGTTTGCCTTGTAACCAACGTCGTACATGTTAATAGAACGTGATTTTCCTATTTAATTCGCTTATTGCTTCAGCGACCAATATGTTCATATTATTTCTTGCTGAATGGGCTAAACGATAAAGTAATCAGTTCCAGAACCCCGATTGGACTTCTCCCTGTAAGCATAAACTTTAATTTATACCAGGATCTTGAACATGATAATCTTACATATAATCGTCATAGAAAACATATTTGAAGCGAATTCCTTATCTTGAAGCGGAAGCGTTAATTGGAATTGATTTCTCGCCCCTTGCCATAGCTTTCATTACCGCCGACTTTAGTGATGGAAGAGAGAAAAAGAATACGGTAATCCTAATGGGTGGAGAGAAGACCAATTTATAGAGGTTCTTATTTAATCCGATAAGTCCATCAAGTAACCGATGGGACGGATGAGATTTTCTCATTAATTAAATATTAATTATGGGCCTAATCTTATTGGGCCACATATAACGTAGGAAATAACTTACATTCTCTAATTTGGCCCAATAATTACATAATATTAATATTTAATATAGGAACATTAGTTGAGCATAAACAAATCTCTTCTATAATGTCCATCATAAATACCATAATACGATAAACTAGTAAATATGAGTTATGACTGTTATACATAATTTGTCTACATACTCCCTTCCATATACTACAACATTAGTAATTTATCGTATCAGGTTCATAAGCTATAAAATATTATGGTCCACAACAATGTTTCCTTGAGACTTATCCTGTAATATCTCAAAATAATAATATGCACACCATCATGAGAAATAGGAAATCACTAATGTATATCAGAAGCATATAAATGAGCTCAGAGTGTCAAAACATCATAAACACATCAATCATAAATACAGCCAAGACCCATTCTATGTACATTTTCTTTAAATATCTTTGACTGTAAACCTTTCATTAACGGATCTGCAATCATGAGATCTGTTCTAATACGCTCAAGTGACACTCTTTGTTTATGAACTTCCTCCTTGACGATAAAGTACTTTAATTCCATATGTTTAGAACCTTTGGAGTACTTATCATTCTTGGAGAAGAATATTGTTACAGAATTATCACAGTAAATTTTCAGCGGCTTGGTAATGGTGTCGACAATCCCAAGTCCTCAAATAAAGTTTTGCAGCCATAATGCATGAATTGTGGCCTCAAAACATGCCACAAATTCTGCTTCCATCGTGGATGTATCAATGACATACTGTTTAGCACTCTTCCACGATATCGCTCCTTCAGCTAATTGGAACAAATAACCAAACGTGAATTTTCTAGTGTCAATACATCCAATGAAATCTGAATCCGAGTATCCAACAACTTCCAAATACTTGGATCTCCTATACATGAACATGTAATCCTTCGTTCCTTTCAGGTTCCTCAAAACTTTCTTTGCAGCTTTTCAGTGATCAATTCCTGGGTTACTCTGATATCTTCCTAATATTCCGACTGCAAAGCTAATATCCGGTCTTGTGCAAGTCTAAGCATACATCAGACTACCAACAATAGAAGATTAAGGAATTTATTCCATTTCTTTTTGCTCTGCATCATTCTTAGGACATTGCATGAGACTAAATTTGTCCCCTTTTTGAATTGGAACAATTCCTACTGAACAATTGTTCATATTAAATCTCTCTAGAATTCTTTCGATATAGCCTTTCTGAGACAATCCTAATAATACTTGTGATTTATCACGGAATGTTTCTACTCCTATCACATAGGATGCCTCACCCATATCTTTCATTTCAAAATTCTTAGAGAGAAAATATTTAGTCTCACGCAATATGCCTAAATCATTAGCAGCAAGTAGAATATCATCAACATATAGGACTAAAAATATAAACTTGCTCCAACTGATCTTTTGGTATATACACCGATCAACGATATTTTCGACAAATCCAAAAGATGTTATGATATCGTTAAACTTTATATACCATTGTTGTGAGGCTTGTTTAAGTCCATATATTGACTTTTTCAGTTTACACATCATTTGACCTTTTCCTTTAGTTTCAAAACCCTTTGGTTGGTCCATATACACTTCCTCCTCGAGATCTCCATTAAGAAAGGCAGTTTTCACATCCATTTGGTGTAACTCTAAATCATAATGAGCCACCAAAGCCATAATAATTCTTAACGAGTCTTTCTTTAAGACCGGTGAAAAGGTCTCTTTATAATCAATGCCTCCTTTCTGAGTATAACCCTTGGCAACAAGTCTGGCTTTGTATCTCTCAATATTGCCATTTGAATTGCGTTTGGTCTTAAAGACCCGTCTACACCCGATTCTTTTAGAACTTTCTGGCAATTCAATGAGATCACAGACTTTATTGTACTCCATGGATTTTAACTCTTCCTTCATGGCATCAATCCATTTATCAGACTCATTACTTTCTATGGCTTGTGAAAATTAAACCGGATCCTTATTAAAACCAATGTCAAAATCTGAATTCGGCAAATAAACCACGTAATCATCAGAAATAGCCGATTTTCTAACTCTTTGAGATTTTCTTAATGGTATTTCTTGTGGTTCATTTGTGTCATACATTTGTGAGTTAGTTTCTTCATGAAGTGTTTTAACCAAATGTTGCTTGGTGTTTTCAAAGTGTTCTTCAACAACTGGAATAATATTTGGTATTTGTGTGGAAGTAGGCACATTTCTCGGTAATAGAATATTGACCCTCACCTCTTTAATTTCCACACTTTGCTTTTCAACACTCCCACTAACTTCACCATTCTCAATGAATCTTGCATTACCGGTTTCAACAATCCTCGAACTATGAGTTGGACAGTAAAACACATACACTTTAGATTTCTCTGGGTAACCAATAAAGTAAACACTTACTGTTCGAGAATCTAATTTCTTTTCTTGTAGATTATAAACTCTAGCTTCCGCTGGGCAACCCCAAATACGCAGGTGCCTTAAACTAGGTTTCCTTCCTATCCACAGTTCAAAAGGGGTCTTTGGAACTGCCTTACTAGGAACCCTGTTTAATAAATATACATCAGTTTTAAGAGCATACATCTACAATGATTTGAGTAATGAGGAATTACTTATGATGCTCCTAACCATATCCATAAGTGTTCGATTACGCCTTTCTACAACACCATTTTATTGAGGTGTTCCTGGTATAGTATACTGTGCACATATGCCACATTCCTCAAGGAACTTCGCAAATGGACCTGGACATTGTCCTGATTCATTATACTTTCCATAATATTCACCACCTCTATCTGATATAATGATTTCCACCTTTCTATCTAATTGCCTTTCAACCTCATTAACAAACATCTTGAGAGCATCTGTTGCTTGAGATTTTTCTTTCAGCAAATAGATGTATCCATAACGTGAAAAATCATCAATAAAAGTGATAAAATATTTCTCTCCACCAAAAGATGGAACATCAAAGGTTCCACATGTGTATAATTTCATGAAGTTGAGTGCTTCTTGTGGCACCTTTCTTACTATGCTTGGTTTGCTTTCCCTTAATGCAATCCAAACATATAGTAAGATCAATAAAATTTAGATTCGGAAGAATCTCATTCTTTACTAATCTTTCTAACCTTTCTTTGGATATATGACCAAACGTCTATGCCACAAGTAAGCAGAACTTTCATCTAGTGAACTACGTTTAATTCCAACATTATATTAAACAGTAAGAAGGGATTCAGAAAAGCCAATATCGAGTTTCAATTTATATAAACCATCACTAAGAAAACCAGAACCATAAAAAATAGCATTTTTATATAAATTGAAACATCCATTTCCAAACTTTAAATCAAATCCAGAAACATCAAGTCTTGAAAGAGAAATCAAATTCCTAGAAACTGAAGGTACATAAAGAGTCTGTAATAGATCAAGGTGACGTCCAGTCCCCACGATCAAACGATAAGTCCCTATGCCTTCAATTGGAGCCTTCATACGATTTCCCATGAACAAGAAATCCTTATTTGTATTTGTAGTTTGGATCGTAAGGAATTCCTGTAACGTAGTAGATACATGAGCAGTTGCACCAGAATCAAGCCATCAAGTATTATTAGGAACTTCTACTAAATTTGATTTGAAACATACAAAAGCACTAATTGTACCTTTGTTTTTGAACAAAGCTTTACGTTTCAGTCAATCTTTCTGATAGTGTCCTTCCTTGTTACAGAAATGGCACATATCTGCCTTATATTCCTTGTTAGCATCTTGTTGAGCTTTAGTATGTGCTTTCTTTTGCTTGAACTTGTTGGCATTCACTTTAATCCCTTTACCAGCCCCTTGACCTATGAGGTTAATTGAATGACCCCCTTGTTTCTTAAGTCTTGAGTCCTCCTGAGTAAGCATACTGGACAATTCACTAACATTCCACTTATCCTTAATAGTGTTATAGTTAATTTGGAAAGGTCCATACTCAGGAGGCAACGAGTTCAGAATAAGTAAATCAAAAAGGAATCATCCACTTTCATCCCCAAGGTCTGAAGTCTTGTTGGAATGTTAGTCATCTCGATGATATGATTTTTCATACTACGCGACCTATCAAACTTCATGGTCGTGAGTTTAGCCATTAGTGTACCAGCGAGAGACTTATCTGCAGAACAAAAACGTTCTTCCACAAACTTCAGGTATTCCCTGGCACTTTCTATTTGTGGAATAGTACTCTTAATGTTGTTGGCAATATTCATTCGCATAAACATAAGGCTTAGCCTATTAGAGCGTCCCATGCTTTATGGAAAGACTTCTCATCCACACTGCTCGAATCAGTAATGGCAGTGGGCTTATCATTCAGCAGAGCCAAGTCAAGATCCATTACACCTAACTGGAACTGGACTTGTTTACGCCATTCAGAGAAGTTCAATCCGTTGAACACAGTAACAGACGTAGCAAGCGAATGAAAAGGAATAGCTACAAATAGATAATACATGCTCACAAATCAATGAGGATTCAACAAAACAGTTAAAGCATATCGCAATTCTCCTTTGGGTAGATATTACGACACACTATCATAATTTAAATGTCATTTAGTCTTTAACAGGTAATTAAATATTTTTAACTAAATATATATGCCATCTTTGGACAGACAATATATATTTGACCAAAGAATATTAATTTTACCTTATTATATTCACTATTCATAGAATAATTGATCTACCTTTGGGTAAATCCTTAAATACTAGCAATAGTGAAAATTAATTTATCCACTAATTTATAATTATAGGCATTTCATTAATTTCATGGATAAACTACAATTTTATGTATGCATAATTTCATGGATATACGACGGCTGATTGTATAAGGAAGGCGGCGAGAGATGTGCTGGGGGTATCTTCTGGCCGCGCCGGTGGCCATAAAGGAGACTGGTGGTGGAATGCAATTGTCCAAGGTAAAGTGGAAGCGAAGAAGGCAGCCTTACCTGCGGTTAGTAGGGAGCACTGGCGAGGAGGAGAAGA
>MU701953.1:236595-252695 GCA_026770625.1 Nicotiana glauca | reverse complement strand
AAATAAGGTAACAAGTACAAATCTATCACAAATATGGCATGGTCACAAATCAGAATCAAATTAGTATAAGACTCCCCTTTAATCAGGGGATTCTTATTCAAACGGATGCTAACAGGATCCAAATAAGGAAAGGGAGAATAGGCCTTGTAAATAGAATGGTTGTTGCCATAAAAGAAGCAGTAAGATAATACAATAGGCAATTGAGTCTAAGTACAGGGTTCAAAATTATTTTTTTTGGAAAGATTCAGGGAGACCAATCAAAGGAAAAGAATCAATTACCCCTTAACATGCAAGTAAAATCAGAATTTCACAAAGGAAAAGTTTTTTTTTTTTTGAAAATTAATCACAAGTTTTGAGAATCGATCACAAAAGGAACTCAGTATATATAGATGAATGCACAAGTAATATACATGTGAAGCTGAGTTATGGCAAAATAACAACATATAGTAGTAACTAAACGGAAGACATTCGAAGCATGATAGTCAAGTTTTAATGTTTAACAATAGAGAAGAAGATCAGAAACATGCAAAAAGTTGAGTGAAAACTATACGAGTCGCACAAACAATTTCAAAGAAATCGAATAGTCCCCAAAGAAACTAGGGTTTTTGAAAGTCAATTGAGTTTAGAGGAGATAAACAGATTCAGAATCTCGGATAAGCCCCAAAAAATTAGGGTTTTCACTATACTAACTCGGATATAGAAGAAGGTAAAAAAAATAAGGCAAATCAAACGACCATTAACAAACAGACCAAGAAACTCAAACAAAATCTCCAAGAAAATTAGGGTTTTCAACATGCTAACTCAGATAGAAGATAACACAAACAAAACACAGTAAAACATGTCAAGAATCAGAGAAGAGATTCTAAATAACTTAACATGAAACCCTAGTTAAAGAATAAAGAGTTTTTGAAAGCAAAAATTAAAGAATCTTTGAGAAAAACGCATAGAATGTTCACACACACATAGATCCAGAACAGATCTAAAATAAATCGAAGGAACCTTAGAGATTAGGGTTTCGTAAGAAACCCAAGTGATGAGAAAGGCTTTGGAAACCATCGATCTGAGCAGGAGAGTCGAAGATCGAACTCGAATAGCCATGACTGGCCGGACAAAGGTTGAAGACGACCGGAGAACAATCATCGAACAAAGGCTTGGTCCGAACCCTTCAAGATCTGGAAATATGACCTTTAGAAACTAGCACGCAAAAGCCATGAGAGGCTAGTATAGGCCTCCGATGAGCCTGAGAAGCCATAGATTAGGATTTCGATGAGAGGCGGCGGCTAAGGTTTGAGGTGAGTTGAGAGGGAGTTGAGAGAAGAGAGGATTCAGAGGCGGCGGTCGAGAGAAAATGAGGTAGGGTTTTGGGGTCACTTGAATTAAAAAAGGAAAGGGAAGAGGGGAGCCGTTGATCTAAAAGATCAAAGGCTGGGATTGAACGGGTTAAATGGGAAACGGGTTTGGGTATGATAGGAAAGGGTATGGATCAGGTAGCGTATTAATTGGGCTGGGTAATTGGATTTCAAATTGGGGCTGAAATGGGGTGCCAAATTGGTTAAAATTGAAATGCAATAAAGCCAAATCATAAATAGCCAATTTTTCCCTTTTAATTTTACAAAAATAGTAATACTGATTTTAAAAATAAATTAAATATACTAGGTAAATAAGTATTATATAAATATTAATTAAAAAATGCTGGGACTAATTTTATAAACATAAAACGCCACAAATTACTAGATAGGCTATAATTACAACTATATGTCATTTAGCTTTAAAAATACCAAATGAACTTGTAAAAATATGCGAAAATTACCTTAATTATTTTTTGGTGTAAATGTAAAAATAAAATGAATTATTCACTAATATAATAATTTTGGGAATAATTATTGGATTTTGTTGTATAAAAAATAGGTAATAAGTTGGTTTTAAAAATCATTAAAAAGGCCAGAACTCTTGGGTGTGCTTATATATGCACCAATATGCTATTTTGAAAATATTCGGGTATAAATATACTTAGGAAAAAATTGGGTATCAATAGCCCCATGAGAAGAACTACCATGTTCATGATTTGGAGTTGGCTGCCATTGTTCATGCATTGAAGATTTGGAGGCATTATCTCTATGGTGTGTCTTGTGAGGCATTTACTGATCATCGTAGCCTCCAGCACTTGTTCAAGCAGAAGGATCTCAATTTGAGGCAGCGGAGATAGTTGGAGCTACTAAAGGACTATGATATTACTATTTTGTACCATTCGGGAAAGGCATATATGATATTACTATTTTGTACCTCTTGCAGTTGATGTTCAGGCCTTGGCCAATCGATTTGTGAGGTTCGATATTTCGGAGCCTAGTCGGATCTTAGCTTGTGTGATTTCTCGATCTTCCTTGTTTGATCGTATCAAAGAGTGTCAGTATGATGATCCTCATTTACTTGTCTTGAAGGACAGAGTTCATCACGGCGATTCCATAGATGTGACTATTGGTGATGATGAGGTATTAAGGATGCGGGGCCGGATATGTGTGCCCAATGTAGATGGGCTTCGGGAGTTGATTCTGGAGGAGGCTCATAGCTCGCGGTATTCCATCCATTCGGGTGCTGCGAAGATGTACCAGGATTTGAGACAGCACTATTAGTGGAGAAGAATAAAGAAAGATATAGTGGGGTTTGTAGCCCAGTGTCTCAATTGTCAACAGGTGAAATATGAGCATCAAAGACTGGGTGGCTTGCTTCAGCAGATATTGTGGATCGGCTGACCAAGTTCGTGCACTTTATTCTCGTGTGTACTACCTATTCTTTGGAGCGGTTAGCTGAGATTTATATCCAAGAGATTGTTCGCATGCATGGTGTCCCGATTTCCATCATTTTAGATAGAGGTACTCAGTTCACATCGCAGTTTTGGAGGGCCATGCAGCAAGAGTTGGGTACTCAGGTTGAGTTGAGCACAAATTTTCACCTTCAGATGAACGGACAGTCCGAGCGCACTATTCAGATATTGGAGGACATGTTACGCGCTAGTGTCATTGATTTTGGGGGTTCATAGGACCAGTTTCTACCGCTCGCGAAGTTTTCATATAACAACAATTATCAGTCAAGTATTCAGATGGCTCCATATAAGGCTTTATATGGGAGACGTGTAGATCTCCATTCGGTTGGTTTGAGCCGGGCGAGGCTAGGCTTTTGGGTACAGACTTGGTTCAAGATGCTTTAGACAAGGTGAAGGTGATTCAGGAGCGGCTTCATACAGCTCAGTCAAGACAAAAGAGTTATGCTGACAGAAAGGTTCGTGATGTGTCTTACATGGTTAGGGAGAAGGTTCTACTGAAGGTTTCACCCATGAAGGGTGTTATGAGATTTAGGAAGAAGGGCAAGTTGAGCCCTCAGTTCATTGGGCCTTTTGAGGTGCTTCGGAAGATTGGGGAGGTAGCTTATGAGCTTGCTTTGTTCACCTAGCTTGCCGAGGGTGAATCCAGTGTTTTATGTTTCCATGCTCCGAAAGTATATCGGTGATCCGTCTCATGTCTTGGATTTCAGAACGGTTCAATTAGATGGTCATTTGAATTATTATGTGGAGTCATTGGCTATTTTGCAGCGGCAGGTCCGAAAGTTGAGATCAAAGGATATAGCTTCAGTGAAAGTGCAGTGGAGAGATCGGCCCATGGATGAGGCTACTTGGGAGACCGAGCGAGAGATGCGAAGCAGATATCCACACATGTTTGAGTCGTCATGTATGTTTCTAGACCTGTTCGAGGACGAACGTTTGTTTAAGAAGGGGAGGATGTAATGACTCGATCGGTCATTTCATGAGTTATAGCCATGTTTCCCCCATTTCTGCTTCCTTATGTGTTCCTCAGCTGTATTTCATCGTATCGTGTTGGTTGGTTCGGGTCCGGAGTGTTTCGGTGTGGAATGAGACACTTAGTCTCTTATTTAGAGGTTTAAGTTGGAAAAGTCAACCGGATGTTGACTTATGTGTAAACGATCTCGGATGTGATTTCTGATGATTCGGCTAGCTCCGTTAGGTGATTTTGGACTTGGGAGCGCGTCTGAAATGTGATTTTGAGGTTTGTGGTAGAATTAGGCTTGAATTGGCAAAATTGGAAATTTGGCGATTCTTGGTCGACAGTGATATCGGGATCGGAATGGAATTCCGGAAGTTAGAGTAGATCAGTAGTGTCATTTGTGACGTGTGTACAAAATTTCAAGTCATTCGGAGGAGGTTTGATATGTTTCGACATCGTTTACGAAATTCAGAAGTTTAGAAGTTCTTAGGCTTGAATCCGAGGGTGATTTGGTGTGTTGATGTTGTTTTGACTGTACCGAAGGTTTGACTAAGTTTGTATGTTGATATGTGACTTGTTGGTATTTTTGGTTGAGGTCCCGAGGGCTTCGGATGATTTCAGATGGTTATCGGAGAGTTTGGAGATTTGGTAATGCAGTTGAAGCTGCAGATTCTGTCTTAACCGCACCTGCGGAGTGGGAACCGCAGGTGCGAGGTCCACAGAAGAGGGTATGAGGCGCAGGTGCACAACTGGGATTGCAGGTGCGTAGGTGCGGCTTGGTCCCCACATTTGCGATGACCGCAGATGCGATCAGGCAATCGCAGAAGCGGAAGTGGTCTTTTAATGAAATTCAGCAGAAGCATAGAGGTTTTCGCAGAAGCCGTCCCGCAGATGCGGAAATGGGACCGCAGATGCGGTTTTGCCGGGCAGAACCTATAAATTAGAGACTTCGCGAAATTTGGATTATTTTCCACCATTCTTGTTCAGACTTGGAGCCTTTTAAAGAGGGAATCAAGGGGGTTTACATTGAGGTAAGTTGCTTGAGCTCAATACTCGTGATTATGGTAATTTTCAGTTGTTTAAGCATTTAATTAGTAAAAATTAGGGATAAAATTGAGGGGTTAGGGCTTGAAAATTGGTGATTTTGGATTGGGGATTTGAGGGACCATTTATTGTCAGATTTTGATGAATTTGATATGGATAGAATCGTGAGTGAAAAGAATTTCTAGTTTTGTAATTTTTGTCGGATTCCGAGACGCGGGCTCGGGGGACCAGGTTTGGGTGAATTTCGGGATTTTGGTCTAAATTGTTAGTTTTTCGTATGGAATTGGTTCCTTGGCCTATATTAATTGCGTTGTATTACTTTTGGTTAGATTCGGGACGTTTGGAGGCCGAGTCCAGAGGCAAGTGCATCGCGGAGTAAGGACTTGACCGCTATGAGGTATGTAATGATTGTAAATCTTCTCCTGAGGGTATGAAACCCTGGATTTCACATTGTTTCACTATTTTGAGGTGACGCACATGCTAGGTGACGAGCGTGTGGGTGTGTACCCCGTAGCAACTAGTAAGTTGCGTATCTGACTGAAAACCTTATGATACTTATATGATTTAGGAAGAATTCTTATAAACTTGGGTTGAATGCCATATTTGGGCCTCGTGCCAAAGCTGTTCGGACCCTTAGGAGCCTTTTCTTATTATCCTCTCATTGTTTCTGATTGAAAATCTATACCCAATCACGCTATGTTTACTGATTTCATAACTCAGTCTTTATTACACTCTTTGATGCATATAAAATTTTATTTAGGGTTGAGCACCCTGATTTTTACAGATAGCCCGAGTGGCTTGAGAGGTTTATGATTGATTGAGGCCGAGAGCCTGTAATTGTAAGGATATTAAAAGTACAGCACGTGAGTTGTCCGTGCAGCACGCGAATTGTCCGTGCGAATTATAGCACTTGGGCGGAAGGAGCCCCTCTAGAGTCTGCACAACCCCAGTGAGCGCGGGTACCCTGAGTGAGTGATATGAGATATGCCCGAGGGGCCGTATAAGAGTGACTGTGAGGTTTGCCCGAGGGGCTGATTCTGAGTGATGTTGTGTCCGAGGGACTGTTTATGATGTTCATCACTTTTACTCTCATTTGTATTGAGTTTATGTCGAAACTGTTGAAAAATATCTTCAAATGATTATACCGAAAACTGGATTCTAAACGAGATGATTCGACTCATATACTGATTTGAAAGCATGTTGTACTTACTGATATTTCATGATGTGAATTTTATGTGTTTCCTACTGCTCAGTCTTTATTTACCTTTATTGTGAGTGTTGATTTCATCTGCCGCGGATCTATGGAGTTAGCAAGATAGCTACATGGCAATCGCAGGCTTGCTTCTCCCTCCTATCTTCCTTTAGATATTATTAATATTATCCAGATTGTATTAGTCTTAGTTGTATTGAACAGTCCTTAGTAGATGCTCATAACTTTTGACACCCGGATGTCGGGCTTTTCATTCTGCACTTTGTTATTCAGATTTATCTTATGAAGTTTTATTAATGAAATAGCTTAAAGAAATCTTTATTTTAAAATAACGTGTTGTTTTGATAAATGAATCGGCTTACCTAGTTCCACGTTAGGCGCCATCACGACATGGTAGATTTGGGTTGTGACAATTTCTTTCTCAACAGAGAATGCTATAAAAGATATTATATAAGATACTGTTCTGTTATGAATTCTATATAACCATCTGCAATACAAATGCAACTATGACCAAACAATCTCCTTCTACTTTTTTCCTTCCCTTCCCCTCCAGCAGCAAAAGACTGCCCAACTTAGGAAACAAAGATATGTTATAACAATTTGGTGCAACGTTCATTTGAATAACATATCATTTTTAGCAGTCTGCATATGCAACGGAAAGAGATGGTAATTACAGTACCATGATCCAAAGACATGCCCACCCAGAACTGGAACCATCAATGAAAGAGAACTTCAATGGTCATACAGTTTAACACATTTTGATATGTACAATCAGGTGTCAACTATGGCCATTAGCTACTGTTTCTTTCATCAAGAAATTTAAGGCCAATAAAGCAGCTCCAACCGCAGGCTCTACCTGAAAAATTGTGCGACGAGCATTAAACATACTAGGAACTAATCATGGTAACCTAAGAGAATAACGGTTCCAAGGTGAGGAAAAAGCCCATTCATAGTTTATTTGTTTTTCTTCTGCAGAAGAAATCATTGATCAATGTTGTAGCTATCACAGATATCAAAGGGGAAAATGTCAAAAGGGTTCACGAGACAAAATTTTAGCTTTTACAGATTAGGTTACAATAATTCATGGAATCTCACACCTAAAAATTTCATATCTGGGTAATCATAAAACTGCTCTTCGCAGGAGGGCAAAATAAGCACCTACACAAGCGTCAAGGCGATGAAAATGGGTTCACCCATCTTGTTTATGTTAAATACTGTAATATACCCCAAAATTAATCCAGGATAATAGACAAGAACGAAAGGAAAATTCTTCAGAGAGCGTTATCAACTAGAACTGGATTGATCACAGTCAAACAAGATATGTCTAATATACAGACAATGAGCAAATACACACTAACAGTGATTCTCAACAAGTCATTGAACTGAAAACACAAAAAGAAGTAATGCCACAATTGTTTGTCCAATTTGAGAAGCATGGTACAATGAAGCTAAAGTGAATGTTTTTCTTTATTAAAAATCAACCAGAACTGCTGTCAAGGGTTTCCGAAAAAGATTTTTATTTTTAATAAGCAGGTATTTGGAAAAAGAAAAGAAAAAGTATTAAAAAACAAAATAAATAAAAAATATTACTTTTTTGAAAACAAGATGAGGTCACGAGAAGTTGAAATCTTGAGGTTGCTTTGATATAAAACATATCGAGAATTCTTAGTATGTTCTGTGATGAAAAGTCTTAATACACAGTGGATATTCATCAAATCCTGTTCCATAGATTAATCTCTGCAGATAGGAACTATTTATACCTAGGAGTAGCTGTTTTGTTTAAAATGGAAAAGATCTTGATCCAATTAACACATAAAGCACTAGATGAATCAAACTTATTAATTAACAAACAAAAACAACAACCCAATAATAATCCCACTAGTGGGGTCCGGGGAGGGTAGAGTGTACGCAGACCTTACCCCTACCCATAAGGGTAGAGAGGCTGTTTCTGGGTAATTAACAAAGTGACAGAATAAATGGACATGAGTTACCACTTTTTGAACCTCACACTTCATGCCATATTTCTTTTTTGAGCAACTTCTTTATATTGGTATCATTTTCCACCTTATATGTGTGACGATGTACAGTTAAGTTTCATTTGCTTCTTGAATGCAAATGGTGAAAACCAACTTAAGGCAACAATGTAAAACAAGGTTTGTCACACTCACAAAAAATTAGATGTGCCACACTGTTTAGCGTTGATACTAAATGGAGATGCCTCACTAGTTCTGTATGTGTGTTTCACTTGTGCGCGTGCACACATACATTCCCATGTGTGTGTACTTTTACTGTAAATCTGAAGAAAGATAAGTTGCCCTTACTCCACTCACCCACCCCCAGAAAAGGAAGAAGAAAGAAAGGTGTGTCCCTAACGAGGAAGGAGAGAAACTAAGAGAAGAATAAAAGAATTTGAGACAAAAAAAAAAAAGAAACATGGAAAGGTAGCATACTCAAGTTAGCATTGGCAATGCAGTTTATATGCACTGGGAGCAGAAAAACAAAAAGAATGGCAATGTACCACGGGTTACAGAGAAGCACCACTAGAAAATATATCCCTACATCAAAAAATATTAACTAACATAACAAGCCAAATCGGTGCTACTTCAGTGCATTTATGTTTGCATATGGTATTTATTGACCATGAGAAAGCGTACGATAAAGTTCCGAGGGAGGTCCTGTGGAGGTGTTTGGAGGTTAGCGGCGTTCCGGTAGCGTACATTAGGGTGATTAAGGATATGTATGATGATGCTAAGACTCGGGTGAGGACTATGGGTGGTGACTCGAAGCATTTCCTTGTGGTGATGGGGCTGCACCAGGGATCGGCTCTTAGCCCATTTTTATTTGCCTTGGCAATGGATGTAATGTCGCGACACATCCAAGGGAAGGTGCCTTGGTGCATGCTATTTGCTGACGATATAGTGTTGATTGACGAGACGCGAGGTTGGAGGTTTGGAGACAGACATTGGAGTCTAAAGGTTTTAAACTGAGTAGAACCAAGACAGAATACTTGGAGTGCAAATTCAGTGACGGGACCCATGAAGCAAACGTAGAGGTAAAGCTTGATGCTCAAGTTATCCCCAAGAGAGCGAGTTTTAAGTATCTCGGGTCTATTATCCAAGGTAACGGGGAGATTGACAAAGATGTCGCACATCGTATCAGAGCGGGATGGATAAAGTGGAGGCTCGCTTCCGGTGTTTTATGTGATAAGAATGTGCCGCGAAGACTTAAGGGTAAGTTTTATAGAGTGTTGGTTCGACCGGCTATGCTGTATGGGGCTGAGTGTTGGCCAGTCAAGAACTCCCACGTGCAGAAGATAAAAGTAGCAGAGATGAGTATGTTGAGATGGATGTGCGGGTGTACCAGGAGAGATAAGATTAAGAATGAAGCTATCCGGGACAGAGCAGGAGTAGTCTCCGTGGAGGACAAGATGCGGAGTCGAGGCTGAGATGTTCGGACATGTTAAGAAAAGAAGCATTGATGCTCCTGTTAGGAGGTGTGAGAGGTTGGGCGTGTAGAGTTTGAGAAGAGGTCAAGGTAGGCCTAATAAGTACTGGGGAGAGGTGATTAGATAGGACATGGCGTTGCTTCAGCTCACTGAGGACATGACCCTGGATAGGAGGGTGTGGAAGTCGAGGATTAAGGGAGAAGGTTAGTGGGTAATTTTTAGTTGTTCACCGATAGTTTTAGTAGCACGCATATCCCTTCATATTCTTAGATTTTTAGTACGTTATGTGGTTCTGTTCGCCTTAGGTATTGTATTCCCTGCTGCTATTATTTGGTATTATTTATCCTTTATCTCTCCCTTTTTCTTTTCTCTTCCTTCTTTCTCTCTTCCTTGCTTTCCTCTTTTCTCCTTACCCTTCCTGAGCCAAGGGTCTATTGGAAACAACCTCTCTACCTGCATTAGGTAGGGGTAAGGGGATAAGGTCTGCGTACAGTAATTAATTAGGTGAAAACCTTGTCCGAAACTCTAAGCAAACATCTTCGTTCTCTAGAATGCATATCCAACATATGAAAGGTCACCTTAATATTGATATTGGCATCACCGAGAGCTGATGGTGGAAGCAGTTGGTTTAAGAGAATTTATTAAAGTTCCCCACATGTAAACTTTCGCAATCAGATCCCGGTATCAAAGGATCAAGGTGGGGAATCAAAAGAGAAAAATTCTTTAAGAGTAAGAGAAAGCAACACAATTTTGAGTAAGGACATTATTTCCAATGTGTAAATATTTCTTCTTTTTTTATATAAGCCTACAAGGTAATGTAATTTCATTAAAAATGTACCAAGAAGGTACAGAAAGCATATAAAACTTCAGCACTGCTGAAAACTATTACAATCTCAAAACTTCTGTAAAATCCATGTACTAATGTGAAGTTCAATATGTAAATTTGTAACAAATTAATATACAGCTGTGTACTAGGAAGCGCAACCTAATATTTTGAAAGGATCACATGAGATCCTCTTTCAAGTAGCCAAATAATGTAAATGACAGTCTGAGTAAGAGGAAGACCCTTGCTTATTTTGAAAGAATGAAGACAAGAAGCAAAGAATTAGAAGAGACTGTAAGCTTCTTAAGATTGCCACATATATGAGATTATTCAGTTGAAAGAACTTATGTTACATTTTTGGAAATGAAAAAAGAAACTTTTTATATGACACCGTGGTAATCAAACATCTTTAATTTATGAGCAGGGAATCCTTCTGAGGACGACACTTATGACCAACCGCAACCTTCGAAACTCGGGGATAATGGGGCCTGCCCCTCTATTCTTTTCACTTAAATACCAAGCTTCAACTTGTGACCTAAAGTCACAAGCCCCTAGACCTTTGCCACTTGAAATAAGCCCTAGGGCCATAATCAAACTTTTTTTTACCACAATTTTTCCGGAAGTTTCCTAAGTAGCTTTCTTTATAAAAGTTATGGTTCATATTGCTTTTATGTAGTTCCCCTTCATGTAAATTCCATGACAAAAAGATTGAGGAAGCTAATTCACACCAGATATTAGATACTTTAACTCGTACTCTAAATCTTGTCATTTCTTTCTAAACAAGTGAAATGAAAAAGAATGACAATAGTACTTTTTTCCTATACCGCTGGTCCATGTCAGTTTGTATGTACCTCTATTATTCCACCAGATACATGCTATCTTCAAAGCACAAGTATCGGGTAACTCTACCCCCAAGGTTTAGGTAGATGGTAAGAAATACTTCGTATATTTTGTCTATGCTGGTATTTGTCTCCAAGGTTTTCATCAATTTCATTGACCACTAGGCCACACCTTTGGGTGTGGATGACAGTAGTAATTCTACATATGAATTGGTTTATAGTACTTTTATGTAGTTTTTATATAAATAATTTGTATTCAAAAAATGATAAACCAATATTCCCGTGCTCCCTCATTGTGCTCGTGGTCCAACTATAATGGAAGATAAAGAGCACCAAAAANCCCCCCCCACACACACACACACACAGACACACAACTTCAAAAGAAAACAGTTACTAAATGAACCTGGCGTCCTCCTCAATGTTGTCGTGAAAAACTGGACAAACTCAAAATCATATCGAGAGAACAGTACTAACCTTTGGTCTAATTACACAAGCTCCAGGATAAGTCTTTAAAATAGAATTAGTGACTTCATTCCCTATATTCCATTTATTGTTGGCTCCAAGTACGCCTCCAACCATAACAACAGGGAAGGAACCTTTTCCATCTGCAGTCGTCAACATGCACTAATTTAGTGCCAAAAGGGAGATAGAAGAAATGGATAAGGATAAAAGAGAGAAAAAGTGAGACAGGGTGAAAGAGATTGTAAGACCCAATATCAATTCATAAACTTTTCATCCAGTGCTTCTTCTTTCTTTTTGGAATAACGGAGAAATCCCAAAAAAAACAAAGGCCAAATACATATAGAGACCATTAAACTTGGCCCAATTTTTCATTTTGGCACTCTAAGTAACTCTTGTTCCATTTTGGCCCTCCAACCCCAATTTTTCGGTTCCATTTTGACGCAAAATTTTTTCTCCCGGGTAAAAATGCAGCGCGTGCATTTCAGCTGCTACCCCTACCCCACTTCCCCCCATCCCCACCCCGCGCAAAAATTTTTTATTATTTTTTTTCATTTTTTCTGCCCACATCCCAGGGAAAAAATATTTTTTGATATATTTTCAGTAATAACTACGGGTTCAACTGAACCCATAACTTTCGACGCGGAGTAAAAATTTGTATGTAAAAATTTATTAAAATTATAAAAAAAATAGATATAAACCTATAACTTTAAAAATATAATGGGTTCAATGTTAAAAACATTAAAATTGAATCCATAGGATTTAAATTCTAGATCCGCCTCTACATTGAGAGTATGAAATTTGGCTGAAAAAATATCCCTCACACGCCTAAAGGGTGAGGCAAATCACACACTAAATCTAGTCAGCTTTTGTGTTAAAGTGGAACACAAAAATTGGGGTTGGAGGGCCAAAATGGAACAAGAGTTAGTTAGAGTGCCAAAATGAAAAATTGGGCCAAGTTTAATGGGCTCTATATGTATTTGGCCAAAAACAAAACTATTCATCCAGCATTAATAGGTACACAAGATCCTATTAATCGAATGAGAGCCTTGAACAAGCTAGTTCATCACACAACCAAAACTCTCTGTCTAACTAAAACATAAGGATAGAAAAAATCAAAAAAATAGTGATAATGAGAAGAACTCGTTGATTAATACCTAATATAAACCTATAAGATAACTATGCAAGTAATCAAAAATAAATATGAAAATAATCTAAGAATCTAACAAAAATCTCAAGAATCTGTGACAACCCTTTTTTTTATATCTTTATGAACTACAACATTAGATGAATTTAAACCGAGAACATGGCCAGTGAGGATTCATATAGCCAAACCCAACTTGTTTGGGAGTGAGGCGTAGTTGTTGTTTGTATGCACTCCAACAATCTCCCCTAAAAATGTCAAAAAGCCTGGCTAGGACCACAGCGAGGGTATTAGCATAATTCCAAAGATTTCGGCATTAGTAGAAGAATCTCATCTTTGTTGATACAAAGCATCAAGAACAGAATGTCAATTGACTGTTGAGGGTCGAATTATTTCTTGAAGGGTCACCTGAATGTTGAGGGTTGAGTTATTTCATGAAGGGTCAGGTGACGATTATTTAATTGGCTATCATACTAGGATGCAGCAATGACTGAAGATTCAATACTCGTGCTCTGATGCTAAAATTGATGAACTATCAAAAGGAAGATGGGAGAGAAGGGACAAAGAAGGTTAAAATGTGTGTGTGTGTGGTGGGGGGGGGGAGGGGGGGGAGAGAGAGAAAAATAGAAAAAGATATATTAGATATGAAGATGATAGGAGAAGGTGATATGGCAATAGATATAACTGAACCTCGAAGATCTAAACATAATGTACAATTTAAAAACATACATAAAACAATTCAATAGTAATATGAAACTAATCTGAAATCTGGAGAAAATCTTAATATCAGCGGTGACTCATCTTCTTCAACAGTAAAATTTCCCGTTCTCTTTGAGTTACCTCAGTCACTATTGATGTTGGGAGAAAAACCATGCATACAAGTAGTATACCTAAAAGTAGAGAACCTACATCAAACTAACAAGTTAAAAGTAGCTGAGTAGACATGTATATCATTTAAGTGCAAGCGCAAAGAGAAATAGAGAATGATAAAAACATATAAAATCAGAATTTTTATAAAGGACAAACCTTCCCCTGCCAAGTGTAGTCTTTGGACAACAGCTTTGACACTTATAGCCAATTCTTGAACTGAATTATGTAAGATCTCGTCTGCAATTTTATCTCCATCCTCTGCACAGGATACAACTACTGGAACAAGTGCTGCAATGCGAGCCCAAGATGGATCCGCATAGGTCCACCTAGATCCCAACAAGAATGAAATGAAACAGCCAAAAATATTGTTCTTGTGCAAATATTCTGTATACATCAGTTTATATGGTGTAAATGTTGCCCAATGTGAGTTCCTTACAATCCTGTCCCTAACGGAATGGAAGAAGCTGGAGAAGGCACTTGAAATGCCCATCAACTTTGACACAAATCAGTTTAGAGAAGATACCCTATTAGTTCGTCTGGAGAAGAAAGACCTAGTGACTGTAGAATACAACTCGAAAGCATTGTTTGTGGACCTCGACCATCATGAGCCCTCATCACTGCAATCAATGCTTGAGCAGCAATCCCATAGCCACTGCAGTAGCAGAAACTGATAGTTATAATCATGTTCGAAAGATTAGCAAATTTACTTGCATAAAAACCTTTAAAAATACAGTATTTTCTGTGTTCTTTCTTCATTTATTCATTTATTTACCTATCGGTCTATTTCTTTGCAACAAACCATAACAAGTGTATATCCTGAACAGTGAACACTACGACATGAACTAAAAAGGAAAGAACATAAATGGCAGTTAGAAAAAAGTAGCAGTGTTAGTTATCATTATCAATTATTAAGGTGTCAGCCACATCATTGATCTAGGGCTATTTAGCCTCAAAAACATGAAAATGAAGTACAGATAATTCACAGAAAATAAACAAATTAAAGATCCCAACTGGTTTTGCTAAGAGTATCCTAATCTAAAAATGTAACTCATGGACAAGCGCCAATTTGGACATATCACTACACTCAAACTTAACAAAATCCTAAAACCAGTATTAGATACGACGCATATTTTTAAAATCAGTTGGACATTTTCTCCTAGTAAATTTTGCTTGACATGTAACTCAAGCATGGATGTCCACTGCATTTAGATTATTGAATTTTTGAGTCTTAAAAGTAGCTCCAGGAAAGTAATAATATTCTGTTTGAATAACCACAAGAACTAGAAGCAAGAAGAAAGCAGAATATCACAGGTACTGACAGAAAACTTACCCCTGATATATTTTAGCGAAATACTGTAACCTGAATTAATTCAACCTGTTGCAGTCCAATTAGGTGCCAAACCAAGCAACAAGGCATAGCTCATAGCATCGATGATTTACCTTGACCATGAAGCCCAGTGCTCAAAGTTCTATTGTATCGAATGACACAGTACCAGGAACACGGAGAAATGAATATAGTTCGTAATCCACTTCAACGTGGTATAACCACGCACGTTAAGACTTCAGACAGACACTATATCAATGAAAAGTTGGGTGTGAAATTAAAATACTAGTCCTGAAATTGGGATCAACTTGCCCTAGCTTAACCACTGGAGTAGTAGGAACTATTCAATACAACCTCATTGAAAGCTAGACACGTGAAACATAACTCTATAACAAGCATGCGGGAGAATCCAGAGTTGCTGCAATTTGAGATGCACATGGCAACTGAATGCATTTGAATATGTATAGGGCACAGAATAACCGCTCTCTAAAATCTCTTCTTATTTCTTTGATCATTTTATCTCTTTCAACTGTCAAATCAAAGTAGGTATAACCGACTTCATTGGCCAATCACAACTAGGAGAACAGAGTCTCATTTCAATGTCCTCAACTAAGATACACAACTAGGAAACGAGTTAGTTCAAGTGCTCCAACAGGAAAGGACTAAGTTCTCCACTTAAAAACATAATCTGATTGGTTTGGATTTATGACGCAACCTCTGAGCAGCAATGAATTCACTAGAGAGTCCTAAACATTAAAGTAAATAATCTATGAGGACACTAATACAGAATCTTGTATCAATTCTAGTATCAAGTTTAGCTTTCATCAAAAGCGGATCTCTCGTCTATCCAAAGATCGCTTGCTATATTCACAAAATTCTCTACTTATGCAACAAGCTTAAAGTTGTAAGATTAGCCATCAGCTGGCAGATGTGTTGCAAGCCGTAAAAATTTGCCTCTGTGCAACAAAATTCAACTGTTATTCAGAACTTATAGCGTCCTCGCCAATGACAAAATCTACATTAATATTACAGAAAGCTCACCACTAAACTTTACCATGCAGATATGTCTAAGGAGACCTTTTCAACACAAACTGATATGCTGGTATTCAACATTAGCAGAAGTATATTTTCTTATGACAAAAAAGAAAAAAGTAAAAAAAAAAAAA